>NW_019014595.1:257359-272268 GCF_000150535.2 Carica papaya
AAGAAGGAATTTTGGTCAAATGGAAGGGAGAAGGTAAATTTGGGAAATAATATGAAGTTTGAAAAACCATTGGCTGAATTCATATAAAAACAAAAACTTGATGTCTATCTCAAATGTTTGGATTTGAAAAAGTAAGTTTCAGTTTTACCCAAAATTCTGCAAAAATCTATTGAAAGGTTTAAGATTTGAGGTTTATAAGTATCTTCTCAAAATAATTTAATTTGACTTTAAATCTTAACCATTTATTTATAATTAGATTTAAATTTTATCTCTTAACTTATTAATAATATAGTAAAAATAATTTGATTATTATATTTATTTCATTTCATAATAAATTTATTTTTTAATAAAATTTTATACATTTTATTCAATACGCATACAAAATAAATAAATCACCACCTAAATTTTTTAAATTTCATTATTTTTAACGTAGTTATTTAAACACTATAAGTAATAATAATTTTTATTTAAAAATTATTTGATCTTGATTCAAATGGAGGTACATAACCTTGAAAATAGAAACCGAACCTTTTTAAGTTTCATGCGCAAACACATATACACACGCACACACATATAACTTGAGTTTGAAAAAAAATTATTATTTTCAAATCGATATCAAAGTTTCAGCCTCATTTATCAAATATTATTCTATTTTCAGCAAATATATTTATCTTATGTATTATAAATGAATTTAAAAAAAATAAAAATTCAAAATAATTCTCTATAAATTATATAGAGATATGTTTTAATACTACTTATACATAGAATTGCTCCACTTCCAAAAACCAAATCAAAGATAATGATTTTTAACTTCGAACTACTATTTAATATGAATTTGATTCTCCAAAATTCATATAGAAGTAAATGAATTTTCAAAATTAAATATTTTATTTCTATAAAACGTCTACATATACCAAATAACTCTAGTTTACTTTGAATAACCTAAAATAAAATAAAAATTAATATTACGTATTTACACACGTAAGCAAAAGTAATTATCGTCGAAGGTATTAAATTTGACTCCAACTAAAAAGAAAAGAAATGATATATCAATCATTGTCCATAGCATATACCATAACAATAATAAGTCGTTTCAATTTATTTATTAAAATTAACTTCTTGTGATTAGAAAAAATAATAATCGAACCCTCGTGGTGATAAGTAAAAGAAATACATTTTTTATAATTATCCCATGATGGAAATATATCTTAAATCATTGCAAAAAATTTAAAAAGTGCGTTACACATATTTACTCGTTGATGATAAACAATAGAAAAATTTTATAAATATAAGTTAAATCGTTAAAAAAATATTTAAAAATTGCATTAAATAAAATACTTTTTTTTTTAATTTTTAATATTATAAGTCAACATAAAAGTTAGTCAAATTAAATGGTAAAACAACTTAGAATGTTATTTTAGAGTTCTACTACAAAATTTATTAGTATTATTTTAATCTGAAAATATTAAGGTATAACAATTTTTTTTTTTGGTAAATATTTTCCTAGTCCATTTTACAGTTACTGAAAAATTTCTTTGAAGCAGTAATAGATCACTTCATAACCTGTCATGTAAAAACCATAATGTATATCTATATCTATATCTATATCTATATATATATACATATAAAAGATGCAAATGCAATCAGTTTCAGTATCAAATGCAAAATTAATGAAGTAAAAACATGCATTCATTATAAATGAACTTTTTTTTGAAAAAAAGAAAAATAATTGAAGTATAAAACATTTATTTACACATATTTAATGAATATATATATATATATATGTATGTATGTATGTTTGCAATCTTGTGGAAAAGATTATTGATTCTTCACCAATATATATGTCCTAATTTTTTTTATATTGATGCATAAATATTAACTATAATACAATAAAAAATAATATTTAAATAAAGACAAGTAACATGATCTAACTCGAATTTATAATCTTTTATGAAAAAAAAACGTACTAACAATTGAGTTAAAGAATAATTATTAATTATTCTAATTAAATTTATCATTTTTATTCATCCATGTGCAGATCATGCAAATCAATTATTAATTTATTATAATTAATAAAACAACATTGTGTTCAACATATTATTAAAAATAACAAGAACTTCAACAACAAATTAAACTATAGAAATGTCATCTTGACACAAATCTACGTTATTACAACTTTATAGTAACTATATCTTCTTATATATTAATGGATATACCATCAATATAGAGTATAACCTGCACTATCGGTGAAGCTTTAATGGTGTTCTTTATTTCTATAGCTTTCTCTGTTATAGTTTTTTTCTCATCTTCATTCAATCCGTCTTCAGAATACAAAGCAAGACGCTCCAGTACTCGTCCAAAATTCAGAAAATATCGAAGAAGAATGATTTCATTCCAACTCCCATTAAATCCTTTAAATACTACGACTTTCAACTTACTTCTCAAGCACTTGTAAGTAGTTGTGTTGTTGATCCAGAAATCGTTGGCCCTCAACTCAAACGGAGGTACATAACCCTGAAAATTAAAGACAACCTATTTTAAGTTTCATGCACACACGTACATACCTGAATATATATATATATATATATATACACACACACATATATAGCTTGAGTTTAAAAAACTTTATTCTTTTCAAATTGATTTTAGTATCACCTTCATTTTTCATATATTATTTTTTTACATAATTTATATATGATTATAAATAATTTTAAAAGAAAATAAAAATTCAAATAATTCTTTACGAATTATATATAAATATAGTTTAATATTACTTACCGATAGGATTGCTCCACGTCCAGGAACTAAGTCAAAGATGAGAGTTTGTAACTTCGGACAACTGTTTAACATGAACTTGATTCCCCAAAACTCATACGAATGCAATTTGATTTTTAAAATTAAATATTTTACCTCCAGAGAACGTCCATATATACCTAATGATTGCATTCCACTTGGAATAACCTAAAATAAAAGAAATATAAGTATTACTTACATATAAAAATAATTATCATTAATAATATTAAATATGGCACCAAAAAAAAAAAGGAAAGAAAGGATATATTAATCATTATTTGTAATATATACCATAATACTAATTAGTCGTGTCAATTACAATACTTGATCTCATCTTGACGACAAGTAATAAAAAAATATTGTAAATAATTATCTCATGATAGAATATATATGTATGTAACTTAAATTATTACAAAGGATATTTAAGAATTGCATCAAACAAATCAACTTTTTTTGTACCATAGATTGATATAAAAGAGACTTAAATCATACCCTAAAATAAATCAACATACTATTTAAAACTCTACTATAAAGTCTTTCGTCCATATAATACTATAAATTCGACCCAAAAATGTTACTCAAATCATTCTTTAAAACAACTTAGAATTTTATTACATATATACACATATATACATACGTACATACACAGTACTTATAATTTATGCTGCAAATATACAAACATGATGCAATAATTCCCCTACAAGGAGGATAGTAGAATGTGTATATATATGTGTGTATGTGAAAGCACAAATCAACAATGAGTACTACACACACACACACACACACACACATTCTCTTAATTAACAATTTCCTGTTGTCTTATAATCCTAGTTAACAATATCATGACTACTATATAGTTCATGCCTGATTAGGTTAATCCTAATGGTATTTGCACTCCCCAAATCTCTTTCTACCAACCACACGAGTGAAGTAGTAATTATCAACATGAAAGAAAGAAAATCTGCATAAGATAATCAACTAAACAACTTTCAAAGTAGTAACTATCAACAATTAGCAGATAGGAACTTTCAAGAAATAAACAAAATACGTACATATATATATGTATAAATATAATATATACCTGAAGGACGTAAGTGCAAATAGTCAAAATCCTAGCAGAAGTGAGATCATGAAGAAGCATCTGCAGATAATCACCAACTCGTTGGAACTCTTTCTCCACTCCAAAATCAAGTTCAACGTTCTCCACCGGAGTTCGCACACTGTCAAAATGTAAAATACTAATTCTCCCACTGTATTTAAACTCTTTCAGATTCGGGAAATCAAAGCACCACCACTCGTATCCACAATTCTCAATCCTCAACTTCCTTAACTTCAAGTTCGTCCCTGTAATCTCCATGCCTTTCCCTCTATTCCAACACCTCTTCAAGTTCAAACTCAGCAGCAATGGACACTTCTCCATCACAGCTTTCATGGAAGCCGATTCAAGTTCAATCCATCCTAAAGAAAGCTCCTTTAACGAACCAAAATTACCGAACCACTGATCCATAAAACTGCAGGAATAAAGCTTCATGGATTGAAGATCATGGTTTCTGTAAACCGGACCTGGTATGTTACAAACCGCCTTGTGGGTTTTTTTAGGATCGTCTTGTTCCCATGAAGGGTCAGAGAAATCGAGGTATAACTCCTTGACATTTCTAGAAGAAGGAAATGATAAAACGGCGTATAAATCGTCCTGAAATGGTTTAGGATTGGAGAGTGAGAAAGAGAACTTATCTATCTCGGATTCACGATCAGAATCGTTAATCCATTGACGAACAAACTCCATGAACTCCCTTCTTTTATTCTCCCTGATCTCCTCAGAGTCACCAGGCCTGACGAAGAATCTCTCCAAGAGCTCAACACTTCTGGTTCCGCGCCAGATATGACGCCATCTTTGGGCCAAGACGGAGGTTCTCGCAGCCTCGTTGAAGGGTAATCGAGAGAGAATCAGAAGAATGTCTTCGTCTACCAACTTGGAAGTACTATCAATCGGACCACCGGGCGCCATTAGTGAAGCTTGAAGGGCAGTAAGATAGAGAGGAAAAATGAGTAATAGGGCAAGTGAGAGAAAAAGGGGGGGGGGGGGGGGATGGTATTACAGCGAAGAACGAGGTTCGGTCAAATGGAGGGGAGAGGGTAAATTTGGTAAATAATATAAAGTCTGAAAGACCATTGGCTGAATTCGCGTAAAGACAAAAACTTGATGTCTATCTCAAATGTTTGGATTTGAAAAAGTAATTCTGAAACGTTTTAAGATTTGAGGTTTATAAGTATATCTACTCAAAATAATTTAATAAGAACTAAAAAATCTTAACAATTTATTAATAAAAGTTGATTTAATTTTTCTGTTAATTTATTAATAATATAATAAGAATAATTTGATTATTGTATTTACTCCATTTCCTAATAAATTTAATTTTTTGGTAAAAATATATACATTTTATCCAATATCATAAAAGATAAATAAACCACAGCTCAAAGCCAACTGTTCATATAAAAAAATTGAATTACTTACCATATAGCTAAATAATATTTGGTAATTATAAATTTATTGACTAAATGATAAATTTATTGATTAAAATATAAAGAATTTTACCCAATTCTATAATAGTCTATTAAAATATAAATGTTTTATTTTTTCGTATTGATATATTAACGTTAATCATAATACTATAGAAAATAATATTCAAACAAAAATAAATAAGACAATCTGACTCGAATATACAATCTTTTATAGAAAAAAAAAATGTACTAACAGTTCACTTAAATAATAGTTGGTTATAAATGTACTAATTAGATGTTATTATTTTTATTTATTCATATGCAACCCGTGCAGATCAATTGTTAATTTATGATAACTGATAAAGAAATATTGTCTTTAATATCTATATTAATTATAAAAACTCCAATAACGACCAAATTACATAAATATTCTCTTGACATAAATTTGAGTTATTATAATTTTAAACTAACTATATATTCTTATATATTAGTAGATATACCATCAATATAGAGTATAATCTGCACTAAAGGTGAAGCTTTGATGGTGTTCTTTATGTCTTTAGCTTTCTCCATTATAGTTTTCTTCTCATCTTCATTCAATCTATCTTCAGAATATAAAGCAAGACGCTCCAGTACTTGTCCAAAATTCAGAAAATATCGAAGAAGAAGGATTTCATTCCAGCTCCCCTTAAACCCTTTAAATACCACGACTTTCAACCTATTTGTTAAGCACTTGTGAGTAGTTGTGTTTTTTATCCAAAAATCATTTGCCCTTAACTCAAATGGAGGTACATAGCCCTGAAAATTGAACACAAACCATTTTAAGCTTCATGCACACACACATACTTGAAAGTATATAAATACACATATAGCTCGAGTTTGAAAATGTTTGTTCTTTTCAAATCGATTTCAAAGTTTCATCTTATTTTTCAAATATTATTTTTATTTTTACATACCTTAAATATGATTATAAAAAAATTTTAAAAAAAGATAATAAAATTAGAACAATTCTTTACGAATTATATAGAAATATAGTTTAATATTACTTACAGATAGGATTGTTCCACTTCCAGGAGCTAAGTCAAAGGTGATGGTTTGTAACTTCGGACAGCTATTTAGCATGAACTTGATTCCCCAAAACTCATATGAATGCAATTGGATTTTCAAAATTAAATGTTTTACCTCTAGAGAACGTCCATGTATACCTAATGATTGTATTCCACTTGGTATAACCTAAAATAAAAATAACATGAATATTACACTCATATATAAAAGTAATTGTCATTACTAATATTAAATTTGACACACATAAAAGGGAACGAAATGATATATTAATCATCATCTGTAATATATACCATAATGCCAATCAGTCATGTCAATTTGTTAAATAAACTTCACTTCATATTACTTGAAGTAAATCACTAATCTCTTCGTAATGACAAGTAATTAAAAAATATTGTAAATAATTACTTTATAATAATATATATAACTTAAATTATTGTAAAGGATATTTAAAAATTATATCGAATAAATCACCTTTTTTATACTATAGATTGATATAAAAAATACTCAAATCATGTCCTAAAATAAATCAACAAACTATTTAAAGTTATACTATAAAATTTACCTCTGGATAACACTATAAATTCAATATAAAAAGGTTATTCAAATCATATTTTAAAACAACTTGGAATCCTATTACATATATATATATGTACATACAAAATACTTATAATTTATGCTGCAAATATACAAACATAATGCAATAATTCCCCAAGTAAGCCCAAAGGAGGATAGTTGAATGTGTACATATATGTGTGTGTATGTGAAAACACAACTCAACAATGAGTACTACACACACACACACACACACACACACACATATTCTCTTGATTAACAATTTCCTGTTGTCTCATAAGTCTAGTTAACAATATCATGACTACTATATATTTCATGCTTGATTAGATTAATCCTATTTCCATTTGCACTCCCCAAATCTCTTTCTACCAACCACATGAGTGAAATAGTATTTATCAACATGAAAGAAAGAAAATCTACATAAGATAATCAACTAAACAACTTTCAAAGTAGTAATTATCAACAATTAGCAGATAAAACCTTCAAGAAGTAAACCAAATACATACATAGAAATATGTATAAATATAATATATACCTGAAGGACGTAAGTGCAAACAGTCAAAACCCTAGCAGAAGTGAGCTCATGAAGAAGCATCTGCAGATAATCACCAACTTGTTGAAACTCTTTCTCCACTCCAAAATCAAGTTCAACATTCTCCACCGGAGTTCGCACATTGTCAAAATGTAAAATACCAAGTCTCCCACTGTACTTAAACTCTTTCAGATTCGGGGAATCAAAGCACCACCACTCGTATCCACAATTCTCAATCCTCAACTTCCTTAACTTCAAATTCCTCCCTCTAATCTCCATGCCTTCCCCTCTATTCCAACACCTCTCCAAACTCAAACTCAACAGCAATGGACACTTCTCCATCACAGCTTTCATGGAAGCCGATTCAAGTTCAATCCATCCTAAAGAAAGCTCCTTTAACGACCCAAAATTACCGAACCACTGATCCATAAAACCGCAGGAGTAAAGCTTCATGGATTGAAGATCATGGTTTCTGTAAACCGGACCTGGTATGTTACAAATCGCCTTGTGGGTTTTTTCAGGATCGTCTTGTTTCCATGAAGGGTCAGAGAAATCGAGGGATAACTCTTTGACATTTCTAGAAGAAGGAAATGATAAAATGGCGTATAAGTCGTCCTGAAATGGTTTAGGATTGGAGAGTGAGAAAGAGAACTTATCTATCTCGGATTCACGATCAGAATCGTTAATCCATTGACGAACAAACTCCATGAACTCCTTTCTTTTATTCTCCTTGATCTCCTCAGAGTCACCAGGCTTCACGAAGAACCTCTCCAAGAGCTCCACACTCCTGGTTCTGCGCCAGATATGACGCCATCTGTGGGCCAAGACGGAGGTTCTCGCAGCCTCGTTGAAGGGTAATCGAGAAAGAATCAGAACAATGTCTTCGTCTACCAACTTGGAAGTATTATCAATCGGACCGCAGGGCGCCATTAGCAAAGCTTGAAGAGTTGTAAGGTAGAGAGGAAGAGTGAGTAATGGGGCAAGTGAGAGAGAGGGGGGATGCTATTATAGGGGAGAAGGAAGTTTGGTCAAAAGGAAGGGAGGAGGTAAATTTGGTAAATAATATAAAGTCTGAAAGACGACGATTGGCTGAATTCGTGTAGAGACAAAAACTTGATGTCTATCTCAAATGTTTGGATTTGAAAAAGTAATTTCCAGTTTCACCCAATTCTGCAAAAATCTATTAAAATATTTTAAAATTTGAGATTTATAATTATATCTTCTCAAAATAATCCAATTATGAATTAAAATCTTAAACCATTTAATTGTAATTAGATTAGACTAAAATTTGTCCATTAATACATAATAATATGTGCAAATTTTAATAAAAAAATAATAATAATTTTATTATTATATTTACTTTACTTCATAATAATTTTATTTTATTCTTTTAATAAAAATTTATATATTTTATTTAACATCGTCAAAAACACACATAATATACAGATTACAACTCACTTTTAACTGTTTAATAAAGATGCATTGACTTTTGTGGTAATTCTAATTGGATTACTATAAATTGATTTTATAACATGGTAATAATAAATTTAGGTATTAAATAATTATATATACAGTTATTTACTTATTATTTGACCTTAATTTGATTTCATGACTAAGTATATATTTACTGAAATTTATAAAAGAAATTCAAGCTTTGAAGTTAATTTAATATCCTAAAAGAAATAAATATTTATTTTATTTACTATTGAATTTATTATTAAAGATAATCTGTCAAACCTTGATTTTAACTAAACTAACCACCATATTACCATGGCTTCAAACTGTAAAAAATTATTAGATTGAATTGACTTAAATTTATTATTAAATATAATAATAAAGTTATTACTAAAGATAATCAATTGACTTAAATTGATCCAAAAGATTTAATTTTTTAAATTTATTATTTCAATATTTTATTTATACCATATATATTTTTTATATTTAAAATTTTAATTTTTTAACATTAGAAAAAAAAAAAAAAAAAAAAAAGCTGTCTGGCCCTAAACAACTTCAGTTTGATGTGGTATAAATCAAACTGATGAGTTTAGTTTAATTTCAGTCTGAATTGGATAATGCTGACCTAAAATTGTGGATTTGAATCGGGGACGTGCATTACAATGTGTACGTATCATATAATGAATTAAATGTCTGTATTTTCACTGAAAAAAATATATTGAACGCATATAATATGTAGGTGAATCACCAAAAGAAATGAACAAGATTGCTTTAAAAACCAGAGCAGTGTACCATCTCATGTGAAACAAATAAGCAACATGGATACTACAAAAATGTCTTCCAGGTTCTAAAACCAACATTATGGATAAGCAAAATCTCCTCCCTTGCCTCAACTCCCGGAAAATTTCATATCCCTGCTTGTTTATGACTCCTAAGCAGCAGAGTTCTCGTGCAGTAACACGTATTCTCGGCTGCAAAATTCCAGGCAAGGAAATTTAAAAAGCAAACAGATAACTGGAACAGCTTAGAGAAATTTTCAAGAAAAAAAAAAAAAAACAAGTTGATCTGGAAACCAGAATCCCTTCTTCATCATGTCCTCCAATGTAAGGAAACGTGAGAGGTAACTAAACTCAAGCTCAACCGAGATCAACAAAGAGAAGAAAAAATGAAACAGCAAAAAGACAACCAAAAACTTTAATTCTCTGTCACGGGAGATGAGGTGAGTCACCTCACTGCAAAACAAGCCTCATCTGAACAATTTGCAGATAACTGTTCAATGACTTCATCAATTACCTTCTCTCACTACAAATTTCCAACAAGACAATCTTGTTTCTGGGAAAAGGCTTTCCTAAAACAGCTAGATTAGAGATGCAAGCATGCAGAATCTATTCTAACCGCAAAAGTTTTATAATTCACAGTAAAAATGTTCTAGTAGTCTAATTAATAAAAAGCCTAAGATGGAGTTCAGTATTTGGCACTCTTTGCAACAAATTTGGATTTTGATAAGGACATATTTGCACTCAACCATGGATGCTCTTATTTCCTTTACATATGCATACACAATCATACATACACAACATATGATGTACACAGCAAAAAATAGGAAAAAGCACGTGCCTAAATGAAGTGCAGTAGTTGGGTGCATAAGACTAGGGGTAAGTATGTACTCGCTAGCATTATGGAATTTATTTTACATCTACTCATTTCCTGTATTAATACTAAGAGCCTCCCGTTTAACTGGCACATCAAAGTGGTTCTGTAATAAGCAGCATCAGAATCTTATGCGCCAGGTAAGTGAGATGTCCCTATCCTCCCCCTTGATGCTCGTCCAGCCTTTTCAGGAATGTTCGTGCATCACATAACAAGTGAAGAGCATAAGGTACTTCACTCAGTAGAGTAGAAAAGAGGCCTTGATTGTTTATAGTAGACATCAGTCTTTCTTCTTTGGCAAAAATGAAAGATATAATCCAACAATAATTAAAGGATGTTAAAGGATGCCAACTAAGAATTTGCACTGGCCCCATATAGTTTGCAGTTGCTGACCCATCCCTACTGATGTGTGCAAGTGTGGACCAGTTTTCTACTCTCTACTTTCTCAGGCCTGCCCCACATAGATCAGAAATGATAACGTTTTTTTTTTTGGGGACACTTACATCGGGAGCAACATGGATAAAGGGCAAACCCACAATGAACCTGCCCTTACTATCTTGGTGCCATCTATAACTATCGCACTTGCCAATCCTCACAGCAATCACCATTTTAAGAGTTTGCTTTCCTGTGAGATGCAAATCAAGCACAATGAAATATAGTTTTGCAAAGTGAAAATTCCAAATGATCAATGAACCTAACCGAAATGGAAGAACCTCAGGCATGGGAAACATTAACCATAGCACCACATAAAAAGCTGGAGAAATATGCCAAATCAAAATCCTCGTATGAAGCAACAAAAATCTAATTCAACTTCTCCAATCAATCCTGTCTAACACAGTTTTATGGTGTGTAAGAGGGAGAGAGAGATGCCTTATTCAGCCAATGAGACCAGAAGACATTCACTGAATGTGTTACAAACTTGAAATGGTGAGTTTTCTATCTACGAATAGACAAGTTAACATGTTTGCAAAAGGTAAATTCATTCAAGGAGGTACAGAAACAACTGACATTTTCATAAAACATCATTGATACTTGCTGGAGAGGATATTAGAATGCAAGAAAGAAGAAAACAGCAAAACAAAATCAAATTGAAAGATGGAAAATCATGCAGTGCTCTGAAAAAGAGAAAACCACATCAGGAATCAATCAGAGCCCTACCTACTATTACCAAATTTAATAGTGTCTTTCTCAAACAGTTCATAATAACGTTGAGGTTCAATAGGATTATCCTGCAAGTGCAAAACAAAATGTCAAGATAATGTTGCTGCAAGAATAATAAAACTTCAGACCAATAAAGGGAAATAAAATAGTGCAATTAATGGCTTACATTAATGAAAGTTTTGTTAGTGCTTCCAAGGTCCATTATGTAAGGCCTGTAAGCAAATAAAAAAAATTAGGTGTGTACTTGGCATGGTAAGTCAAATCAGTAGACACAATGCCATTTTATTCTTACCTTACTTGCTTGGATAAGGTACCATCAGGTTGCTCCTTTTCAACTTGCCTGAGAAAAAGAAATATCAAATCAAGCAATGTTTTAAAAAATTAGCAAACAAAACTGGACATATTAAATGTACCGGAATTGGATGACAGCATGCTGTTTGCTGCAAGATGGATGGTCTGTAGGAACGTCCGCTACTCTTCTCTCCCTTCCAAAGAGGTAACAGCTTTGACGATGTATGTAAAGTGGCTCTGTTAGTCAGAAAGCTTAGATGAAATCATAAAACAAGAGGGCAAACAACACACAAAAGAAATTTCTACAATACGTTAATTTCAAATTCAAATGGCCTAAGCATCACCAAATTCACAACTTAATTCAGTTCACAATGGTAGTAGTGTTAAGTAGGACATAGCCTAAGAAGAAGAATGGATTTGTTAACTTGGTTATATCATCCCAGCAGAGATCATGCATGTAGTGTTTTCTTTACTCAGAGACATTTCATGCAGCATTCTACTTATGAGATTAAACCAGATTACGTACAAACGTGAAGGTACAACCTTACAGGCTTTCTGATGCAGAATATCTATTTATATCAAGTGCAGAAATTGATGCAGGACATCTAAGGTTTGAACTCATCTTATCCAACACAGCAACAAAGTGGAAGAAAAATTTTAGGAAAATAAAAGAATAGGAAGATAACACGGGGAAAAGAGAGCTGAAGGTGAAGAAATAAAGAGGAAAAAGGAAAAAAAATAGTTAAGGGAGAAGAAACAGAGAAGTATAACCAATAAGAAAGAATAACTTGATACTATATCATTTAAAATTATCAAATCCAACCTGCCCTAGTTTAGTGATTAGTAGCCTTATATAGGGCCTAATCTCACTGAAAAGAGAGAACAATATAGCATGAATGAAAAGTTTTTGTTTCCAAAAATTCCAAAAAATAAACTCAAATCCCCTTGTAAGTCATGAAAACAAGCTTCCTTATTTAACTATATTCCATTATGTCTAGCTTAGATAGTTCTGCATCATTTTCATTCTATACTAGCCATTTAACAAATGCAGTCTTTCCAATTCAAACAAAGCCCCTGCAAATCTAACACATAAATCAGGAAACCAATTTGCAAATATGTTTTCTGATGGTATATGAAAAAAATCCAGTGCAAAAAGGCAACAATAACACATTGTGCTCGGAACAAAATATTTCATATATATGGGAGAACAGTTAACATGCAGAAAAAATACCATCAGAGTCTCACCATTCAATACTTCACCAGCCTTGAACACGTAAAGCCGCCATCTGACATCAGGTTTCCGAGCATCCGGGGGTTCAGAGAACAGCAGTGTCACACCTAAAATCAGATCCAATTAGCCAATCCATGAAGAATGCGATGAATAATAATTGCATTAGAAAATGAATGGCAATCCATATATGAGCAAGGCGAAAGCCTCTTAAGTTAAGCTTCTTCTCAATTTTTGGTTAACCTCACACTCCTGTAAGTATTTTACCGCATATATCCAAGGAAACACTATAATAGAGAGAAGAAACATTTTGACAGGCTCAATAATGGAATTTCAAACACTTATACACCAAAAGTGCAACAGTACTTCAGTAGCTGTCTCTGCCACAGATTTTTACTACACAGATTTACCAGAAAGTAACAATGAGTGGTATGCATATATATATATATATATATATATATATGTATATATTTATTAATATATAAGATTATAAGAGCACTTAGAGAGAAAAACCAAAAACAACACAAGACACAAGGCATGATGGCAAATAAGGAAAAGACTGAAATTATGATAGCACCAACATGGTTAGAAGTAAGTCATTAAACAATTTATCATAAAAACAAAAAGGAAAAGAATTCAAAAACTTACAACAACTATACTGCCAACTGAAGAAAGGAATAGAACAAAAAGATGGTGATGAAAGTATTACCTCTGACTCTGTTGGTTTCTGCTGCAAGTTTTCCGGATAGCTCAAATGAAGGTTTATCCTGCAAGTTTATCAGCAAGTAAAACAACAGGAAATAAAAAGGTAGAATATTTCATCATGTGCCAAAACAAATTACATCTGTATGAATGTGCCAACAGTAGCAGTTAGAGCTACAAGGTAAAAAAAGCCTGCTCCTAACGACTACTCAGGTTACTGAAATTATTTGGCACTGACAAAACAACAACAGTTATTAGAAATCAAAGTACTAGACAAGCAGAACCCAACAGTAGTTCCCTACCACCTTTTGCTTTGCTTCCAAGGCCTCCTCAGTTGCCTTCATCTTACACAGTGAATCATTTTCATCATTCCTGCTCAGAAAGCAAGCAGTCTCACATTATTGTTGTTCTTATCATGTTTTGAGATACTATCTTCTAATTAATTCTGACAATGGAGCACATCTATTCCAAAATAAGTCATGCAAAGAAAGACTAGAGTTGAAGAAGTAACTGACCTCCCTTCATCTCCTCTCGATTTCGTCCCCTGAACATATAGAAATAAGAAAATAAGCCAATTCACAAGAAGTCAATGGAAGAAAGAAATGCACATGTTAGGGGCTAATTGACATGGCAGATATACTAATGTAACATATGCATATGTATAGATATTTTTTTACATGAAAATGGAAGCATACACCTACATGTTTAGACAAAAACAGAATTACATTCTTATTTTTCAAAATGAAGAACTGAATTGAAAATGTAAATCTCATTAACTACAAAATACATTTTGTCGAAAGGGAATTGATGCTTCTAAGAGATGAAGAACATTGAAGAAAAATGGAAACTATAATTAACAAACAGAGATAATTGAAGTACAAAGTCATTACAACCTAGCACATACCATTAGCACTCAGTTTTCTGGTGTTTGGTGATGTGTCACAGAAAACATCCTAT
>NW_019014595.1:278269-290866 GCF_000150535.2 Carica papaya
CGCATAAGTGTATGTAAACATTATATATATATATATATATTTATGTGATATTGGTATAATTCAGTTCCTCTCCTTGTAAACCACTTAAAAATTTAGGGGGGCGAAACGAGGATCACAAATTACCTCCATTTACTAGTAATTCCTTCTTAAGCTCAAATTTTATCAGCTAACCCTCAAAAAATTCACAAATCATAATAAAATATGATTACCAGATTCCCCCTTCTCTTTCATGTTAAGGAAAAAAGCAATTCTCGAAAGTACATTCCCTTTTTTATTTTTAAAGAAAAGGGCGTTTACTTTCCAAATCTGCTTGCTTTAAAAAGAAACCTGGCTTCACCAGCATTCACTTTCCAAATGTTGGTGAATTTAATTAGTTCTCAACTTTTCCAGTTAACTAAACAGAAGCCTGAATTTTACTACTTGTATCAATTCTAGAGCTTAAATCACATTGTGATTTGCAATTCAGAGTTCAGTTTTCAACAACTGTGGTTTGAAGATACCCCATAAACCCATTTGTTTTTCTTCTGAATTACTAAACTACTCAACTTCAAAACACAGCAACCGGTGTCTTATTGCGAAATGAATCCAACAACACAGACAAGATTGGTACACAAAGATCTCCAAAGAGAGAGAAAGAGAGAGAGAGAGAGAGAGACAAAAATGTCTATCAAGCTTCAACTGCCAAATAAAATTACCCCACAGATATGAAGAACCTAAGGCTAAGACTTCTGGACCTTCTCAGTAAAAATGAGGTAATCGTTCATAATTCACCCGACTAAGTTACACGAATGGCAACATGCAGTTGCACAAGTGATCAAACTTGCAGGTGCTTTATGGCTGTCTGGACATCCTTATCCCCTCTGCCACTGCAGTTAACCACGACCTTCGTTCCATTAGGGAGAGTCGGGCACAGTGTCTCCAGATAAGCTAATGCATGGGATGTTTCCAGAGCTGGGATTATCCCCTCCAATTGTGAGAGTCTCTTGAAAGCTGCATTTGCAAAGTATATGATTAGGACAGACAAGAGAAGGTAAATGAAACTGGGGTATAAACAAGCTATAATTGGTGATCTAATGCACAGAAACGGATGAGCGGGTTATCAATCACAAAAAACTCCCCATCATTTTAGTTAGCAATATTAGCAAGAAATGAATTATATTATGGATTTTAACCATTTTTTACATTAGAGCTTAAGATGAAATTATATTGAGCTTCTATCTTAGCATATTCTCATGAAAATGCACACCATATTTGAAGATTACAGAACTAAAGAAAATATAAAATTAAGTCAGAACAGAACTGTGTTTAGCAGAAAAGTTATGGCGTAACCACCCCCTTCCCTTTCCTGCTACAAAAATGAAGATACCATCTATAACAAAACTGCAGAGTCGAGAAATGGGGATATTTGGACACAATACCGGGATAAATACCATCATGGATGGCATGTGGATATCCTTAAAAGAATGATAAGTGAAGCTAAATAGAATCTTCATACCTTCCAATGCTTCATCATCTGTAACACTGTAATATTCAGCACGTCCTGCATCTTTCAGAAAACTGTGCTCAGGCCCAACTCCAGGGTAATCCAAGCTGTCGGTCATGATAAAGATTTGTGGAGTTATTTACAGGAAAATCAGCACATAAAGATTAAAATGCAAT
Source organism: Carica papaya (assembly GCF_000150535.2). The sequence goes on from NW_019014595.1 coordinate 279,929, forward strand.
AAAGACTAAAAAGGAAAAAAAATGGAAAAACTGCATAGAAGTCAGACCCAGCACTAATAGAGTGAGGCTCAATTATTTGGCCATCTTCATCCTGTAACAAATAGCTCATAGCTCCATGCAGCACTCCCACTTCCCCTTTGGTCAAAGTGGCAGCATGTTTGCCACTATCCAAGCCAAAACCTGCAGCCTCCACGCCAATCAACCTAATATCCTTGTCATTGACAAATTCATGGAAAAGCCCCATAGCATTCGAACCTCCACCAACACATGCAACCAACACATCTGGTTTTCCACCCCATTTTTCCAAAGCTTGTGCTCTTGTTTCTTTACCAATAACAGCATGAAACTGTCTCACCATTGTGGGGTATGGATGAGGCCCAGCAACAGACCCTAAAATATAATGGGTCGTCTCCACATTAGTCACCCAGTCTCTTATAGCTTCCGATGTAGCATCCTTCAGGGTGGCTGTCCCAGAATGAACTGCCCTGACCTATATCATAGAAAGCAGATATAAAGTATCAGTATTAGCAGAAGTGAATTTTCCATCCACAATACAAGGTAAATCCTTTGTTATTCAATACGAAGGTTGAGATTTAAGAAGTCGTGAAAGAGAGGTGATGATAAGCATGGGACATCACCATTCCAACAAGACTCCTAAAGTCTCAAACTTCAATTTGATTATCTGATCTTAAATCTTCCTTCAGCTTCTTTGTCTACTAAAGATATATATTGATAAAGACAAATATATCCCCACTAGCTGGTGGATGAAAACTGTTTCTCATTAAAGAAGCAGGTATTGAGTAATTCTTAGCCTTTCAGTGATATGTGCAGAACACTGAAAATGAGAGAACTATGATAAGATAATAATTCGTTCAAAAGTTTTTCTTTTAAGGTGACCTAGATAAAAACAAGGATCAAAGATCCTAAACAAAAAAACTCTCCTAGAATCAGTGGCATATGAACTGTGTTTTACAAAATGGTGTCCTGGGGAATCATAATCTGTATCACGGGACATCCAAAGCAACTAAACTCTCATAGAGATGCACATTTCCCAAATCTCAATCCCTCAGAACAGTAAACTAAATTAGAGAAGACAAACCTCAGCCCCAAGAAGTCGCATTCTGAAGACATTAAGCGCCTGCCTCTCCATATCTTGGGCACCCATGTAGATAATGCACTCCAATCCAAACCTCGCGCAAACGGTAGCCGTTGCCACTCCATGCTGACCAGCTCCAGTCTCAGCAATAATGCGCTTCTTCCCCAAGCGCTTGGCAAGCAGAGCTTGAGCAACAGCATTATTAATCTTGTGAGCTCCCGTATGGTTAAGATCTTCCCTCTTGAGGTAAATGACCGGACCTTCGCCATTGGCACGCCTGTAATGCTCCGTGAGCCGCTCCGCGAAATACAGAGGACTCTCCCTTCCAACGTAGTCCTTCAAAATCCCCGCCAATTCTCTCTGCAATTCCACACAAAATATTCCCAAAACAGGCGCATTTGAAGCTCTATATTCTATCTAGATCCAAATAAGCGGCGCCTATATCAGCCGATTAAGACAAACAATAAAATAAATGTACTGACCTGAAAAACATCATCAGCAGAGAGTGAATGAAAGGCGGATTCGAGCTCGGTGAGCGCATACATTAGAGTTTCCGGTACGTATTTCCCGCCAAATTTGCCAAACCGACCGAAGGAATCGGGTCTCAGCCACTGAGCCGGGTCCTCCATTTGGATAGCCGGATCCCTAGTGAGCGTGCAGGAGAGAGAAAGAGGGGATTTGGAGGGCGGCCGAGGAGTAAATTTGGAGAAGTTGAAGGTGAATCTCGATGAGGTCGAGGTGTAAGAAGGGCGAGAGGATGAAGCAAGAGACTTGCGCTGAGAATAAGCGTACGGTCTGCAAGTAGAGGCCGCCATCACCGGTAAGGGGAGAAGAGAATCGTATCAGATATGTCTGAGTTTTCTCTTTCTATTTTCTTTTTAATTTTATTTTGTATTAAACGCATTGTCCGTGTGAATAAAATTGCCCTTTGTTTTTTTTTTTTTTTTTTTTTTGGTATTGACGTGGCAAATTAAAATCTTGAAAATTTTTAATAAATTATAATTAGTACTAAAAATTAAATTTTCACTTGAATTTTTTTACTTTACTATTAATTTAATGGGAAAAATTTGGGTGGATAAATTTATAGAGATTTACCATGGTGGCAATTGTCTTACATGTTATGTTCCCGGTGTAGATATTGTTTTTATTGTTGTATATTATAAGAGTTTCTCGGTACTTATTTATATTAGTAAACTATAAAAAATAATACAAAAAATTTAATGATAGGCGTAATTTATTTTTAAAAAAATTTACTTGTTAAAATAATAATTTAATATAACACTTAAGAGTCGTCTGTACTGAATAAACATATTCTCTAATATTTAAGAATCGTTTAAATTATTAAATCCTATAAACTTAAGAAATTATTTAAGTTCAAACTATTATAATTTAAATTAAAATTGTCAAATTTAAAACAAACCCAAGAGTTATAAAAGTTACTAATAATAAGCCAGAAAATGGCTCTACCACAACAACAACAATAACACACAAACAGCAGTTTCACAAAAGCTAGCAGCGGCTTAAGAAAACATAATGCATGATACAACCACTGCTTGGATACACATATTCCCACCCTTCTCATTTCCTAGGTTTCCACTGCAATAACAAATCACAATAATAATAGTTATTATATTATAATTAATTAAAACTTAGGAAAGAAGAAATATATATATATATAAGTCCTTACCACAATGGAAGCTTGTGGGTTTGAGCTCGATTCACCCGGGAATTGATTCCATGGAAAAGGTGGAGGTGGTGGAGGAGGAGGAGGATGATTTGAGTGAGAAGTTGTTAAAGCATGTTTAATGAAATGAACTGTTTTAATGATGACTTCCTTAATAGTATCAGCTTTTTCTGCAGGTATATTACCAAGCCTACCAGAATTATCAATTATATGAAACACGAGGGTGAGAATTGTCCCCCCAACCTTCTCGTTCGACATCGACAACCTATCGGGTAATATCACAAACCCTGACGGCAAAGCAGATATCCAATCAGAGTTACCACCATTCAGCATCAAGGCTACAGATACAGGATCCATAGGTGCATGTATCACATATGATCCGGTCTCATGTTTGTATATCTTCTGCAAGTACACCATTGCAGGCCTCTTTGTAGAAGTCTGCCAAGGAATTATATTGGATTAGTAATCAACAACCCGTATTATATTTGATTAGCAACATAAAATTACAATTACAGATTACTTACATATGATTGCAGGATAGAGACGCGGTTAAAAGGATTAGTACCCATCACATATGCAACTTCTTCAACTGTTTGTCCATATGAAATCATGTCCCACTACATATACATTTGTTGATAATTAAAAAAGAGAAATTGAATTGGAAAACAGTGTCTAGTTTAATATATGTTCATACCATGGGTCGAGTTTTCTCATCTCGAAGAAAATCGAATGTTTGTTTAGGTGCGCATGGAAGATAAACTGAAGTTGTGAAAGCTACTGTGTAGGAGAGCTCTCTTGCTGGACCAAGAGCAAAAACCCTAGTCATGTATTTGATATCTTCACCTCCTTCAATGGGTAATGCTTTCCATGGATTTAGAGCAGAAGCATTTATATCATGGCAAAAAAACTTCAGCATTCTCTCTGCTAATTTCAGTATACTTGTTTGCCCTGCTGGTGCAATAGATACTGTACAAAAACCAAGAACTAAATCAAATATGCTTAACTAAGAGCAGTATAATGCGTGTGTGTGTATATATATATATATATATATGTACATGTATATGTATATGCTTACTTCCAAATGTGACTGGGTTGCTTCGAGATAGCAAAACAACGAGCTCTTCATAATACTGAGTTATACAGCTAAGCCAACGAGTTGCACAAAATGCAAAGCCTGAGTTTACAAGTGTATCAAAGAGTCTATGAACTGATGAGTTATCTGCTTCAACATGCTCAACCCATGTCACCTATATATACAAACCTGAAATGTTAATATTCTCTGCAACAAATTAATAGATAAAAAGAAGCACGGACAATAAAGAGCAACTCTCTTTCCTCGACATGATAGGTTTTTTTCTCAACTTTTGTTGGGTTTTCTGTCCCACTTAGTGGTTGGGTTTGACATGATTATGTTTAGGTTATGAAAGCTCTGTTCACTGCAACTTAATCCAGGCCATATGAAGCAAACTCGAAACTTAGTTTAATTTTAGATGATGTTTGGTATCTATCTTAACAATATAATGCATTTATCTACCACAATTGAATGTTTTTATCTCAATATATATATGATTTAATTCATCGAACCTTAGAGCACTGAGCTTGGGGAAGTTCTTGGATTATACAACCAGATGGCCTCCTTCGAAACAATATTGATGGATAGGGGAATAAAGATTCTAACGAAACATCGACAATTGCCCATGTTCTGTGGTCCACCTGTCTACAGTATCTTATAAATTGACACTCTCGAGGAGGAACAAGCACCGTTGGAAGATTAAATTCTGCTGACATCTTAATAAATAGTAGTACCAAATACACAATTAAACAAGTTAATAACGTATATATCATAAATAAAAACTATCTATACCATATGCATTTTAATTTAAAAAAAAAACAATAACAAATAAACAATTAAAGAAGTTAATGGCGTTATAGTACTATATATAGCATAAATAGCGACTATATATAGCGTACGTGTGTATTCACATGCACATGCACATGCACGTAACAAAACCGTCGAGGTTCCAAGCAACGGTATCCCCTTTAAATAAGATTTTGCTTTCTTGAAAATTATTTTTCCTCTAGGTACAAGTGAGCTTCAATATAGGTTATATTAATAGTAGAAGGTTTTTAAATTATAGTCAAACTCAATACTAGTTAAACTATAAAATCTAATAACAATAATTTAAAGTATAATATATATAATCAGTGCATTTAATTTAATTAGAAAATAGTTTAAACTCATCAAATTACTAGCATTTTAATAATTACCACTTGAAGCATTCCATTGTAGTTTTTGTAACCCGGATCCTGCTGATAAAAGTCCTAGAAACATTGCTCTTGGTGACTATGCTGACAAATGTGATTGCCCATTGTTTCTGAAATGCAAAGCAAAGAAAAAAAATTAAAATAAATAAAATTTCACAAGTAGTTCAAATAAGTATTGATATAATAAATGAAAAAATATATAATACCACATTCATGAGCAAATCAACAATATTAACAGCATTCATTCGGACGAAAACACTATCTCGAGAAGCTTCAATTCGAAGGGGATCAATTCCAGATGGCTTAGGCTTTGGTTCTTCTCTATATGGCATATCATAGTTTAAATCACAAGTACTGGAATCACCCACCTCGACCAACTTGATAATCTGCTTAAAAGTTTCATCAATACTTCCAAATATGTGCAAATATTCATAGCCATTTAGAATCTCATAAGGTCTATCAAATGACTTAGATTGCCACAATGGTTCCCCAATAGAAGCCATTTTAAGTAGCTCATCCATTGCTCCAAAGGCATGTTCACGAATCTTGTCATGATGCACATTAGCTGCCAATGAGATTGACATGAAAAGGTCACTTGCCCTGTCTCTATTCTCTCGAGCATTTGTGGATGTTCTTGAACCCGGTGAATCAAGAGGAGATGAAGGGTTGCTCAACATGGAAGGAGAACCAAAATTCTCATAATTCGGTAGTAAATTGTCACCCACCTGCAATTTTAACAAGTAATAAAATGATTAAAAATCAATATATACATATATAAAAAATTCAATCAACTTATTTGTTTTCTTATAAAATAATTGAATACAACTTTCTCTACTACATGTGCATGACAAAATACTGTTCATAATTTTTGCTTAGTTCTTGAAATTTTAATTAATGGTGGTTTAGGGTTTGAATGCATTCTCAAGATCGGTGGTTTTAGGGTTTTACTGTTTTATCAAAATAGTTTGTCAATAAACTTATAATGTGTGAAATGTATATAATGATTATCAAAAAAACATTAAACAGATAAATACATAAATGAAGTCGCTACATAGATTCAGTAAAAATAGGGAAAATTAGGAGATCAGATCAGCAAGAAAAGTTTAATTACCCGAGCACGATTCGTATCTTGAAGCCCTAATTGGCCACCACCAACCACCCTGTTCTGAACTGGTGGTACAGGTACCTGCCTTCTTCGTTCACTGATCCAGACAAACAAATTATTAAAAAAGAATTGTAAACTTTACCCATCACCATGATTAAACTACATAAACATTAAATTGAAAGAAAACACTCACTTCTGCACCGGATGAGAATTTGCGTCATCCTGCTCATCTTCGTCCTCCACCTCATCGTCCTCCTCCTCATCGTCCTCCTCCTCATCGTCCTCCTCGTCATCGTCCTCCTCGTCATCTTCTTCCTCATCGTCCTCATCAAGCAAGGTACTGTCCAAGTCACTTCCAAGTTCATCATCATCAAACTCGTGTTCTTCTTCATTGCTTCTTCTATCATCATCAGCCATGCTTGTTGATATGATCTGCAACAAAGTTTTTATCATACATGCAGAAACACAAACCCATTAGATCTTCTTTTTTTCGTTCTCTATTCGGACCCACAAATTAAAATGAACAGAATTGGGTCTACAACTGATAGATATATACACAGATACATATATTACACTCCGATATCAACATCAGAACTAAATAAAATAAAAAGAAAAACCGCTTGCACGTGCAAACTCGAAATATCTGGGCAAATCGTTTTCGATATTCACAGGTTAATACAGGGAAAAATTAAAAAAAAAATGCAGAAACACACACCCATTAGAACTTCCTTTTTTGGTTCTCTCTTCAGACCCACAAACTAAAATGAACAAAATCGAGTCTAAAACCGATAGATATATACGCAGATACATATATTGCACTCCGCTATCAACATCAGAACTAAAAAAAAAAAACAAAAAAAAACATCTGCACGTGCAAAATCGAAAACTCAGAACAAATGGGTCCCGATATTCACAGATTAATACAGGGAAAAATCAAAGATATGTAGATAAACACGAATCAAGTTAGAAGTAGAGATGAAACCCATTACCGATAGCCAAAAATTGGAGAAAAAAAAATTCTACCGAAACTAATGGATATAGATCTTGAATTGAAGATCGAGAATTACGGAACAAGGAAAGTAAAAGAAAATCAAAATGCAGATAATTTAAGCAGAGACTTAGTTGTGAAGAGTTTGGGTTGAAGCAGATCTCTCTTTCTCGCCTGGCGCTCACTGTTTTTCTTACTCTTTTCTCCTTCTTTTCTACCTAGTGTGTATCGAAATGAGAGTTACAGCCTCATTTATAGTCTCAGTAAAGAATTATTTATTTATTTATTTAATTTAATCAACACTCACAGATAATAATTATCACGTCAGCAGCTTCGTCTTGGTACGGATAGAAAGGGCACGTATGAGAAGACTGCATTTTGGCGCCGCCAAGTGAAAGGGCGCGCTGTTTTGGGGGGTTTTGATTATTTTTATTCTCTTCGGGCTTACGTGGCAATCCGACGTGGCGGTATGTCGGATTGTAACTGGTTTGTTTTCTTTCGAGGTACCAGTTCGGAGAGAGAGAGAGAGAGTGTGTGTATCGGGGTTTGAGCTTGTAGACCCCACTGGGTCGCACAATTTCCGCGAAACCTCTTTTGCCTTTTTTGATTCTGAGGAAACATGTTTTTTCATCCTTCGGCCTTTTCTTTTCTTTTTTTAAATATTCACTCTTTTGGTAATTCATTTAATATTTTTGGATTTTGAAATAAAAATCTAACTTTAATTACTATCATTAAATAAGAACATAATCTTCACAGATTTTCTCAAAAATAAATTAATATTATATATTTTTAATTATTATAAAATCATGAGCTCCATAAACTTCTAGAAATCAATTAAAAAAAAAAAAAAAACATATTTAGATTTATAAATTTTAGGAAAATCTCTTTAAAATATCATATACATATATGTATATATATATATTTCTGTTTATGTGGCAAGTAATCTTTCAATTATACTCTATATTTATATATTAATTAATGTATTACTAACTAACGTGATATAAATTTAAATCTAATATGCATGCACCTATATATATAAGAAATGAATATAAATCTATAATATTAATATTATTCTAAATGGCAAAAGTTATTATTTGATTTTTTTATAGAAGTTTTTAAATGTGAAAAAAACATAATATAAATGAATGGGCCAAAAATTATAATCGAACACGGGACTTGGATCGGTTTGATCTTTTAAAGGCCCAGCTTCTGTATCGGGGCATAAGGCCCTCAATTGAATGGGCTCGTACTACATTACCATCTTGGCCCAAAATGAGTTCCAATATGCACACACACACACACACATATATATATATATTCAAATTTTTTTATTGTTTGAAATAAAAACAAAAGCAATATACTAATATTAATTATATATATATATATACACTATGTAAAAATGAAATATTAAATGTTATCTACTCAAATTTTAAAATATAAAAATAAAGCTAACATGATATTTATAATTGTATATATTATATAGAGATAAAATTTTAAATAGAAAAAATAATATAATAATATACATAATATTTATCTATTTAATTTTTTGAAATATAAAAATAGAATTTAATAATATAGAATAATTATTTATTTAAAAAATATAAAATATAAAAATAATATATTAATATTAATTATGAGTATATTTACCACATGAAGATAAAATATTATGCATAATATAAAGATATTCATACAATAATTGTTTTTTTGAATTTTTAAGATATAAAAATAGAATTCAATTTTTAATAATTACAAACTATAAACTTTATAATAATCTGTATGTGTGTGTGTGCGTATATATATTATATATGTATTATACATTTTGCTGTTGAGAAAACAAGATAGAGAACAGCAATTTCATCAATCAGCAACATTTAATTGATCATTCACCAGAACAGTATATGTATATATTGCACTATGTTTGGAAGCAATGAATTGATGATACGTATTTGTGTATATGTATATATATATATATATATATATATATATATATATATACACACATATATTGTAAGTAATTAAATATAGTACTGTCTAATTAATAAGATTTTCACGTTATTTGCATTATATTTATACCAGTTGGTCACGGTACTCATACTTATATTTGAGCAATTTCTATTGTCTGCGGCTTTATACGATCATGGCCTACCTATATATATATATTGTCTAGTTTGCTCACTGAATATTACAACATTAATTTCATTTCTTATATATATACAATATATAAATACCCATATATATACATACACAGATATATATATATGTATGCTACTTGTCCTTCACAAGAAAACTCTTTCAATATATATATATATATATATGTATGCATGCAAAGTATATGTATATGTATATGTATACAACAGTGTATATATATGTGCCGTTTCAAAGAGAAGAAAGTAAGAAGATTGCGGGAAGATTAAGAAAAGGGTTTAATGATTTGACTGGACTCTCTTATAATTAGGTAAACTCAGAGAATGTTATATCCGCAACACAAACTTCAGATGTGGCCGCACGTGCGATTCCATATAAAACGCTTACGCCGCACGTGCCCATCATCTTCCTATCCCTATACATTCATAGTACTCGAATAATATATTAATATAAAAAATTATTATTATTATTATTACATCATTAATAAAATTAATATATATACATATATTGGTTAAAATACTAAATTAGTTTTATATTATTTTTAAATGTTGAAATTTATTAATACATTATTTTTTATATTTCACATGTAAAAAATATTTTAATTTTTATTATTTTTCAACACGATAAAAATTCTATAATTTTAAAAAATTAAACAAATAAATTTTTTTGAGTTTTTACAGAGAGGAAAATTAATTTTTAATTGTTTTAATTTTATTAAAAATAATAAAAAACTATACTACCTAATATAAAAATTTATCTTAAGTAAAAATAGTCACATATAAAATGATACTATATCATTTAATAAGCATAAATACCTTTTTAACTAGAAGAACAAATAATTATTATCGTGTACTAATTCAAATATTTTAAAATTTGTATTTGAGATTACAACAAGATCAATAAAAAAATTTAAATATATATAAATATTTTTATATAACTAGAATGTACTTTATAACTATTTAATAATTAAGAACCACATATATATATATATGAATTAAAATGTATAATTTAATAATTTACTATGAATTAAGAACCACATACATATATGTATACACATACGTTATGACTCTAACTAAAGTAGTGGCCCGAGGCTCACATCATTTCTCATATATATCTATATATATATATATATATAGTTGAAAATGATAGAGCTGCCATCATCCCTCAATTAAGAAAAGTAACTTAAATTAAATTTAATGCCTCAATACCTTTAGGTTATCCGGATGAGTTACCCACATTTGATATTATAGTTAAATGTTAGGTATGTATATATATATATATATGTATGACATGATCTCATGCATATCCTAATTCTTTATTTATTGAAGATAAAATAAAATAAAACCAGTTTATATATATATATATATATATATATGTGTGTGTGTGTGTGTGTGTATGTATTGTCATATCCGATGACCATCATATTTAGTTCGTGGGTATTAGGTCCCAAGTTGTTGACTTGATTGATGACCAAACAACATGATGATGCGATAGAGAATTGAGAGATAATAGAAATTCATGTGGCTCCTTAAATTGGAATAATTTTCTTATTTTTAATTCAATCTAATCTTCACAAAATCTTGGTATAGTGAAGAATGTCCAAGAAACAAAGATACAAAAGTCATACACAATATATTATTAATAGAATCTAATCA
>NW_019014595.1:308285-319070 GCF_000150535.2 Carica papaya
AAGACTCTAAACCGAATTCAACGTGGAGTAAGTATATCTTGGTTTTGGAATTTGCCATAACGTTTATGTGGATATTCCTGGTATCATGGTATTAATTATATCCTGTCTAGATAAACTAGATATGAGTGGCTTTCTGAGAAACCTGAACTAGAACATATTAATCCTACCTACATAATCTGTGTGCTTTGTCTTATTTTGTTGAAGTACGATCCCTTAAGTGCCAATTAGCATTACTTGTACCCTAGATTTGATTTTATCTACTTTAGTAGTCTTGTTCCTTATATTTTGGTCTTCCTTCTTCCTTCACATAAATCTTGTGTGCTTTCACGATTATGTCATGATTCTTCTGACAAATATTCATCTTTAATGAAATGCAAGTCAATTAAATCCCTGAAGCCTTAGCAGGAGATGATTTTTTTGGAAACTATTAGGCATGTTAACATGGTGCTGGTACTCATTTAATGTTTATTTTTGCTTGATAACATCTTTCTCCTACTAGCAAGTAGCAATGCTGTGTAGTGTTATTAGGATAAAGATATTAGCATGGTGCTGGTCGCACTTCCCTCAATAGATATCAATGATCCTGGGAGCATCAATTTATATTTTGATTCCAATTTTGTGCAGTTTGCCTTTTGTACGTGGGTGGCACTCCCAGTGTGGCATTGTTTATAAAAACATCTATGTTGTACTAAAAAGATTATGTAGATATCTACAGATGTACTTGGAATCTGCCATGCATTGTTTCTCATTCTTGTACACGGATGAGTTAATGCCCTTGTCCTAAAGTTACTTCTTTTTGTTTTGATCGATCTAGGGCATCCATCCATCAATTAGAGGAGAAGTTTGGGAATTCCTACTTGGTTGTTATGATTCCAAGAGTACATTTGATGAAAGAGAGCAAGTACGGCAACGTAGAAGGTAGTACATTTTCCTGCTTTATTGCTCAGCATATTTTGGAACTATAAAATATGGTGCACTGAGTTCGTAACACATGGTTGGCAACTAACTGGCGAATGGGATAGAATCTCTAGTTTCATATTTTAGAGTCTTTTTATCAAAATTTGAATACATTCAGTGTTCCCAAAAGCATATTTCCATATGGTAGTAGCAATAATATTAATAACAACGTTAGTTTAGGAATGCTACCTTCCCTCTTACCCAGATCTTCCAATTGAAAACAAACAGCATCATTGTATTAAGTACTATTAGGACAGACAGCTGTTTTCTTTTTCCCTAAAACAAATTTAAAGATAGCAATGTGTATTGCATTACTCAGATAGAGGAGGAAAAAGACCTATTTACAACTAATTGAGTCAACCCAAAAAAGTAAGCTTCTATTTCAGGCTTTACAACAAACTGGTGCCAACAAACTCTAACCCAAAAAACCTGTTTAGTTGTTATACTTTTAACAACTGCTACATTCTCATCATTCGCGATTTAGAAGTTGAAATCTTTACTCTGCTTTCTTACCATATGAGGTGGTTGTAAAATTTTTTGCTATCTCTTCACCTTCAGGATGCAATATGCAACATGGAAGGATGAGTGTCAGCAAATGTTTCCTGTTGTTGGAAGTGGCAAATTTATTACTGCTCCTGTAATCACTGAAGATGGTCAACCCATTCAAGATCCTGTAGTACTTTTAGAAACAAATCAAAATCCAGGTAAGGGCTTCGTTTGACTTCTTCTCCTTTGATGAGCTTTATGCTGAAACTGACAAAAAATATTAACGTAAAAGTGATTCACCAGGTGTAAACAATTCCAATGGTTCGGAAATGGTGAAGGAGCTTACTAGTCGTGGACCTTTGGACAAGAAAATAATCCAGTGGATGCTCACACTACATCAAATAGGTTGATTGCATTCTCTAATTTCATGTCTATATCTGCCTCTGTTACTCTGGAAGTTTTTACCCCTCTTTCCTAATATTCTGTTTTCTTATGCACTTTTGAATTTGATTAGCATAATGCTGCAAGGACACATGCAATAGTCATGTCTTCAGTCAGAAAAAATGATTGATGAATGCTGATCGCTCCTGATTGTCTATTTACTGTGTTTGAATGACATTGTCACGTTCTCATAAAAGTTCTCTATTTTTATTGATATTGAGTTTATTTCAAAATCCAATTTCATTGAATAAGAGTTGCAATAAAATACGAATATAATAGACATTTTGGATGGATATAACATTTAATATTAAGTCAATTTGATATTTAATTCAAGTTAGGTTTCTTTGTAATTTCGTCCTTGAGAGGTGAGAATACAGATCCATTTTGGTGTTAATTAAGGATATAAGGGAAGTCGATTCAATTATGCATCAAATGCATAAATTATGATTAACTTTTATGTGTGAACAACTAATATTTAGAAATTGAATGAGAATAAAATAAGTCAACCAAATGCAATGTGATTGTTCTGACTTAACATTTTGTAACTCTTCCATTCTTTTGCATGCAGATGTTGGTAGTTTGAAATCTTGTTTTTTGGTCATGGAATCATCTAATTCTAAGTTCTATATTTTTCTTAATGGCTTGTGGTCTTTTTCTTATTTGTTCTAGGACTTGACGTCATCCGCACAGACAGGACACTGGTCTTCTATGAGAAGCAGGAGAACTTGTCAAAATTATGGGATATTCTAGCAGTTTATGCTTGGATAGATAAAGATGTTGGCTATTGTCAAGGTGGTTATAGTTTCTTACATGCCCATGCTTCTCGGTGTCTTCTTAGTCTTGGAAGTTACAGAATCCTTAGTATTCTATATTATTTTTATGATTTTTAAGTGTGTTCTGTAAATTGTTCCGAGCAGGAATGAGCGATTTATGTTCTCCCATGATAATTCTTCTTGATGATGAAGCTGATGCATTTTGGTGCTTTGAACGTTTGATGCGTAGATTGGTAACTCCTTTACTTTTTCATTATAGCTTTTCATGTGAAGAAATATAATTTTCCTGCTTTATATAAAACTTTTTCTTTATCAGTGATTCCTCATAATTTTTTTTTTTAATCTTTGGAGGATCCCTGAAGAACTCTTGCATGTAATAGTAATTAGAGTGCTATATATAAATATCATGCTTTTCCTTTTCTTCCCTTTTCCCTTATTGTGGAGAATTGTGGATGCCTCTCTGTCCATCCATCAGGGATCTATTTCACATTTGAAACCACACCATTTTGTGGCTTCAGTATATTTACTAGGAGTTAAGGCTCATACTTTATAATGCTTTGACATGTGAATTTGATTATTTATATGATACGGTACTGTTTTAGGAGATCTGCTAAATTATTAAAACATCTGATATTTACACCTATTTTCTGTTCGTTTGAATTAGTCAGCTTCTTTGTATTCTTGAGTATTAAGGTCCCCAGTTATGTTCACAAAAGAGATGGAGAAACAGGGTCATACACCTTCACCTAATAAGTCAGCAATTAATTGCCTAAAAAATGTGAGAATATTTGAATCAGTTGCACTAAAACCACCAAGATGGTTGGAAAAAAGCTTCTTGTAGATTTAACTTTTCCAGTTAAATGACTCACATGGACATGTGTTTTTTGCAGAGATTTTTGGTTAGCTTTTTCTTTACCATTTTTCTGTTCTTCTAGAAAACCTACATCAGAATCTTTCTTTTCTTTCCTCCTGTGTTATATGCAAAAAATGATTCTTTCAATTGACCCTTTTTTTGTTTGATTGTTCTTATTTTCAACTGTTTCTAGTTTCTCATGACATATTACTATTTAACATCTTAAAGCGAGGAAACTTCAGATGCACCGAGAGCTCTGTTGGCGTGGAAGCACAGCTTAGTAATCTGGCCGAAATTACTCAAGTTATTGATCCAAAACTTCATCAGCATTTAGGTATTTCTTGAAGTTTATATTTGGTATATAGTTAAGCACTTATCTCTCCACAGTTCATATATTAATTAATATATCCCTAGTGGTAGAGACCTGAAAAGTCTCTGTTGGGATAGGTGTGGAGTGTTGTAGCTGTAAGGATATTATGATTAGCTGGAGGCAGACTCGAGGATTATTATTCTAGATTTATTACATGGAAGAAAATCATCCTGTAATATGGCATTAGGTTCCTTGACATTAAAAGCAGGTCGTGCCAATTCATGTCCTATACGGGAAAAGAAAAATGATACTTTTTCTTTTTTTAGAGGAAACATGGAACTTTTATTAATAGAGAAAGATACAACACAACATGAAAAGCTCAATACTGTTTTTACCAATGGCCCAAAAACCCCAAAACAAATACAAAAGTGCCTAGAAAGAAAGAAGAATGCATTTCTTGCAATCACAAAAAAAAAAGAAAAGGAGCATGGTTGTTGAGTGACGTGCTCTCTGTTTTTCATGGAACATTTTCCTCTGCCTGTCGAACAAGCAGGCTCGTCTATATTGTCAAATATCAGTTATGAATATAACAACTTCATCTTTTGAACTTCATATGTGGCAATAATTTCATTACTTGGTTTACATTTCTTTATATCATGGTTCCATAAGGAATGTAATGATTTTGTATTTTGAACTTGGATCACAGAGACACTAGGAGGAGGTGACTATCTATTTGCTTTCCGAATGCTAATGGTTCTGTTCCGTCGAGAGTTCTCATTTTGTGACTCATTGTATCTTTGGGAGGTATATCAGATTGCCTTTGCATGATTTTAATTGCGTCTAAAAATATGTTAGAAGGCTATCTGTTTTGCATGATATTACCAGAATAATATCTTGAAGATATTATGCAACAGTATAGTACCATAACAAAGCAAAAAGGTTTTTTTATTTGTTAATTCGTTATCTGAGATGCATCTATCGGCAAACAAAACCCACCAATTTGATATTTGGATGCCTTAAGTTGATCATAGGACCAAATGAACACTATTTAATCTAACATTGAAAACCACACATCTATTTAAGAAAAGGAATTAAGCTCTTCTAAGTTTTAAACTTGTACCAAATACGTATTACTTTTGTCGTCATTGTCCTTCAGTTTTCACGCTTTCGAAGTTCGTTTACACTTGATATTCTCTATAGTTTGAACTTGTTAACAGATGATGTGGGCCCTGAATACGACCTGATTTGTTCTTCATGTATGAAGAGCTGAATTGGCTAGTGACAAAGCTGAGGGATCTAAAGGCAAGCCAAAGTCAATACGCCAGTGTGGGAAGTTTGAGAGAGAAAATATGAAAAACGGAAAGAATGCCGAAGCCCCTCTCCCCATTTCTGTTTTCCTTGTTGCCAGTGTCTTGAAAGATAAGAGCTCCAAGCTAATGCAAGAAGCTAGAGGCCTGGATGATGTAGTTAAGGTCAGTTGACAAGTTCATGCTTTATGACTACTTTATGGTTTATAGGAACACAGTATGACAGAGTTAATTGCGGTCTCTGCAACAGGAGGAAAAAATACTTGGAAGATTCATCTAATACTGAAATTAGACTGTTTAGCTTTAGATATCCCTGAAACTTAACATGATTAGAACATAGTTTGATAACATTTTTTCTTTCTTTTTCTCTCATTTCATGCATCAGTAAGCAATCCCAGAAACTACAGCAATAAGGTAACTCCCACAATAGGTTGGCAGTACCTTTCAACTTGAGTAGTTTAAAATTTCACGAAGTCCTGTAGAAAGAAGTATGAAACATATTTCTATAGTCTGATGCTTTGGAAAAGCTTTCTTTCCTGCATTAAATTGATCTTAACAATCGTGCAAATCGTTTGTGGCTCTCTGGGTCGTTACAGAAGCTTCTTAAGGTTTCTGCAATATTTAATCTACCCATATCTCATTATTTCTCTTTTTTCTTTTCTTTTACCTTTTTTAATACTTCTTCAGATATTGAATGACATAACTGGAAATTTAGATGCAAAAAAAGCTTGCACTGGGGCAATGAAACTTCACAAGAAGTATTTGAAAAAGGTATTATCCTAAATCTCGATCTTCCATTTAACATTTCCTCTTTTTACATTCATTCAGTTAAATTCTTATAAACGTGCTTGAGCTAGAAACCAACTCTTAGATTTTTTCTTAGTCAAGACTCAAGAGAAGTTCTCCCTGTTGTTACTTAAGCGAAAAATTTTATCTGTTGTCACCAGGCGAAGAAGCCATAGAATTGGATCGTGTTCATGGATATATTTGGCTCAAGTCAGGAAATCACGGGATGCTTTTCGCGAACTGTGACTTGATTTATCACAACCAGATAATTTACTTCCCCCATAATTTTTGGCCTGGAGATGAGATAGTTGTACAATAGAGATGACCAGAAAATGCTCATCAAGAACTCTGTTATATATAAAAAAAAAATGAATCAACCCCATTATTCATTATTCCAAAGGATCCTTTGGAAATCTCATATATGAATTAAAATTGTATTTTTATGTTCCTGTTGTTGTAAGTCTTCAATGAAACAAAAAAAGAAAAAAGAAAAACAGACGAATGATTAGTGCATATAACTTGACCTATTTGTCTATGTACTTCAATTTCTTTCCAAATCTATGCTGATGATAATATAAATTTAGTATCAGAGAAAAAAATAATTAAGTCATGAAATCATAATTTTTAATCTTTTTTTTTTTTCCCAATACCTGATACTATTTAACTTATAAAAATATTTTAATACATAATTTTTTCACAAAATTTTGACAAATTATTTTTATTTTTTGTATTTTATTTTATGTAAAATTTAAAAGTTTATAATAGCTAAAAATTAATCTACTAAACTTAACAAAAAACAATTAATTTATTTTATTTGAGTTACAATAATAAATTCAACAGTTATTAAGAGACAAAAAAAAAAAATTATGCAATAACTATTTTTTTTTTAATAATTTTTAAATTAAAAAAACTATTATTTTTTTAATTATTCTTTACATCACCTAAATTAAAAAAAAAAAAAAAGAGAAACTTTGGCTTTCTTTATAAAAAAGTTTCTTAAGAAATCATAATTTAAAATAATCTTATAAATTAAATAACCTAATTATAAAACAATAATTGTAATGAATATATTAAATAACCCATAACTAAAGAATGAAATAAGCAATTTATGCTTCTAAACTATTTTGTTTTTTGGGTTTCAGATTTTGGACATTTAATCTCTGTCCTCTTACCATGCAATATATATATATATATATATATATATTACTTTATAATTCCTATTATGCAGAAACACAGAAAACTTTTGAGTAATTGTTTAAGAGATATGAAATACGCCTGTAGAGTTTCTGGCTGGACAGATTGGAGTCCCCTGATACTATTTATATTAGTTCTAATAGTTTTTGTTTTAATGTATATTAATTCTAAAAAGTTTGAAATAATAAAACGATGTATCCATACCTCTTACCAAATTATGATGTATTTATACATTTCATATGTGGTAACATTTTACTGTTTAATTTAATACATACACATTTTAATTTATATATACATTTATTATGATCGTATCAATAGATATATTATAATTTTTTAATTCAAAGTTCACTAGTATGAATATAGAAGAGGATTATAAGCTAACAATAAACCCAATTAATTAGCTTGTTCAATAATAGAATTTTTCTACTTAATTACTATAAGTATTATTATTTAATTAAAAAATTATGAAACTTAAATCTAAAATATTTAACAATGTGCGCTCATAAAATCTTCCAACTTAAAACTTTTTTCTTCTTTATAAATTCTTCATGCAAAAATTAAAAATTATTAGATTGAAAAGACAAAAAAAGAGAAGTAAAAGAAAAAAAAAATGAATAAATTCCTTCTTGATTAGAAGGTAATTCTATACTAAAGAAAAAAAATTACTAATACCCTTCGTACTAATCAAATTACATTTGAGAAACCAGACATTATGCAGATAATAATCAATATCATACCTTTTGCATATAATATATTAGCTACTAGTTATTATAGCTTATAATTTCTTTTCCTTTTTTCATACAAATTATCATCATCATAACGCCTGCTTCCAAGTCTCATTTACTCCTTATGCATTCTCCTCACCATCTGTCGACAGCCATGTTTAATCACAAACTCTTCAAGCCAAGCTTCAAAATCATGGCTTCCAAACACCCAAAATCATCATACTCATCATCTGCAATTCGCCCCTTTCGCGTAGAAATCATCATCTTCTTGCCACTGACAGGAGACAACTGTGTAAGCAAGGGAGAATTCAAAAGAAAAAGATGTAGTAGTTTTTTATATAACTGAAAAATCTAATCAAGAAAAAGGAGCATATATTAATTCTCACCAAACTACTCCCTACAATGACGAACAGAACATAATTGTAAATCACCCTCTTGGGTGATTTGATTATAAGTGGAAGTAATCTGTGATTAGCAGGAAAGTAAGAGTGGCGACGAAGATAGCAGACAAGAAGGTGAAGCTTGATTTATGGCCTGCGTTTTTCTTAGGAAAATGCTTTGGCAGAGCACATTCTTCGCCATTAAAGAATACTCTTTTGGGGAAACCATCGCCGCCGATGATATTCAGGCCCCGTATGTTCTTCTTAGTGAAAGAAATCACAGACTGCTGCTTTCCCGGAACCGGCGGGTCCTTTTTCGGGTCAGTGCCATTAACCTGACCCGCCAAGTAGTTCAACCCCTTCAATCCTTGGAAGAAGATGGTCTGATTATTCTTCCCTATTCTGGTTCCATTAAAGGAGTAAACATTTTCATAACCAAGACCAGCTTTACCCACGTCGATTGCTGTAAACCAGTCCTCAAATGGGACATCCTTCCAGTTAAAGATGGTGACACGAGCTGTCCATCCATTGTTGTAATCAGAGTTGACGTGCCAGTTTATGCTAACTCCACAATTATCAGGACATGGCAGTTTCTTAGGGATAGGTCTGTGTTTCTGTTTCGCCCAAGCTCTAGCTTTTAACGTCCTGTTTGCGAAAGGAACAAGAAGAGCATCAGGAGGAAGAAGCATCGGGTTGGCATTAGCGTTGCAGGTGTCAGTTTGATCTTCATTGCACCCACAGGCGCAGGAGTTGCAGGGAATGGCGGAATCGTTGTAATAGGCGGAGAAGGAGACGCAGCATCTTGCAGCTTTTTCTTTAGGTTTTGTAATGTTACAGACAACTTGCCAGGTCGCGACTGCAAAGGAGGTAGCTTGAAGACCAGACGGATCAGGAAATGGAGTCGGGTCGACCCTAATCGGCGGGCCACATTTGTACTGTGGATTCAATACGCCGTCGATTTTCCATTTCTGTGGAGGGTAAAAAGCAGTTCTGTTCATATCAGGAGGGAGCTTGTAAACCTGTAACTGGAAAATTGACCTGGATTTCCATGGATCCATCTGGGTTGGAAGCAAAGTGCCGTTTTTACAACAGTAAGGTAATTTGCCAATCTTATCGTCGTTTTCTCGATCGGCAGGGAGATCGTAGATGGTGGGTTTCTTCTCACAATTCATGATTTGAGAAAAGTCTAAGTCTTTGTAGAATTGGCCGGCTTTTCCATAAAGGCATTCGGAAGGGTCTTTCCGGTGGGTATAAGCTCCTCTCATGGTGGAAATGAACTCTCCTCGCATCCATTCCCATGTGAGATTCCAATGGTCAAGACGGCCTAATGGATTGTTGTTGTCTATGGTGACCTGCGCGAGGTAGTTGCCGCCGTAGGTTTGGAGGATGTCGTAGACCATGTTCAGATCGCCGTATTGTCGAGGCAGGAACTTTGTTTTTGGCACCGGTTTTGTTTTGAGTTTAGGGTTCTTCTTGCAACATACGTGCATGTTGCCTCCTGCAAAATTTAAAGGTAATTATTTTTTTGCATGCATGCAAAAGTAAATAAAAAGGTAAAAAAAATTTGTTGGTGTGACTTGATTTTAAAAATATATTGCATATAGTTTAGAGAACATTATATATATATATATATATATTCTGAAAATATTTTGAAAAAAAAATTCACATTTTATTTATATAATAATTTATAATCTTATAACTGGTGCATTTTTTATTTTTATCATAATAAATTTTTTTTTTCGATTTTACTTGTGAATATAGACATTCTTAAAAAGCCATGTTAAATGTTATGTTTTTTTTTTAATTTTGTTTTTTTACTTTGTATGATTGTATCAATATTAAAAATTTATTTTTTAAAATAATTTTTCATAAAAATATATATTTATTTAATAAAATAATATATAGACACGTATCATAATATAACAAAAAATGCATAGAAAAACAGTATGACTCAGAAATTTAAATTTAAAAGAATGCAAAATTTAATGGTAATTACTCTTTTGAATGCATGTAAAAATAAATAAAAAATTGTACATTTATCTATTAAAATAATATATAAAGAAAAATTATAATATAACAAAAAATACACAGAAAAAGTGTGACTCAAAATCTAAATTTAAGAAAAGAAGGAGAAGAAGAAGTGGCTTACCATGTCTCTTGGGAGCAGGACACTGATATCCATCATTCGACAGCTTAATAGTTCTGGGCATAGGCGTGACAGACGGCTTAACCCCAAAAAGCGTACCAGTAATCTCAACAGTTGCGGAGATCTGAGTAAAGTCCCCGGCGGTATCAATGGCGGTCTTCAGATCACTCTGAGGGTAACCGGTAAATGTCGTACCATTACCGACGGAGACCGGTAAATCACCAGCATCGGCGGCAACAGCTCCATTAGCTGACACCAAAATCTCCCGGTGCTGGAACCCTATGAACATCTTCCATCCCTTGAGCTCTTCCGACCCGGCGTTCACTATCATGGCTGTGGCCTTAAACGCCCATGACTGCGCCGACACGTTCTTGACATGCGGGTATTCTCTCTCCTTTCCGGCGAAGTGTACGACAGGAATATCCCG
>NW_019014595.1:328147-342579 GCF_000150535.2 Carica papaya
TCGTCATATCAAATGCATGAGAAAAATAAAATAAAGAAAAAAGAAGAAGCTAGAACTGAATGAGGAATAGGAAGTTAATAAGGGAGCAAGAGAACTGTAAACTTCACATAAACCAAGATCAACACAAAATAGCAGAATTCGACTTTTCATTTGATTCTGTAATTTCTCTAGGGAAGCAAAATGAAAGTTAAGAATTCGTGATTAGGCTTCAACATACCTCGACAAGCTGAAGTTGAGGCGATTTCTAGGAGAATTACAGTCGGATATTAACGCCAAAGGTTTACCGGCGCGGAGAGAGAGAGTTTTATGGGGCTTGTGGGCAGTAAAACGACGTCGTGGATCTGAGCTGCCCGCGCATTATTTCAAGGTTTACCTGGCCCGTCTGATATTTTATTTTTAAATTATAAAAGTATATATTTATTTCTCACCCATCATAACTAAAAATATTTCTATCATAAAAATTTATTTTTAGTTAAAAACATGATAAAATTTAATTTTATCACTATAATTCTATTAACACATTAATGAAATAAATTTTTAATTTTATCAAAGAGTACATATCAATTATTATCAACTTATAATTATTGTGCATAAAAAGTTATCAAATTAATTAAAATCAATTAAAAAGTGATATGATAAAATTAATGATATATTAAATTTTAATCCATCAAATTAAAGTATTGACTTTATTTTTATATTTTAAAGACCAAATATATATCATAATTTTATAATGGGTCAAATTAAAAATATAAAAAATTTACAGGCATAATTTGTCTATAAATAAACAGTTATGATCTATAAATTACACACATAATTTTTATGTTCCGTCACAAGAAATAGAAAAAAATATGCGAATTCAAAATTAAAAAATTTACTACAGAATGTGTATATTTTTTTTTTCTATTATATATTAAGATATGCTTCCGTTAAAGATTTAATCTCTTTGATTTAATATAAATTTAGTAATTTAGATTTCGAATCAAAATTTGAAATCTCTAGGTGTTCATCCAAGAGGGAAAAGAATAAGTTAGATAGGAATGTTTATATTTAAAGATGTAAAAAGTGCGGACAACAATTAACATAGTAAAGAGAGTTTTAAATCTAAAAATTACTCTTTTCTGACATATCTAATTATTGATAACTAAAAGTCATGAGAAAATTACGTGTGGCCGAGTCAGATAATAATTGTTGAGGACAATACATCGCCATGACTTGTGAACTTATGCGTAAAATTTGCCTTGAATTACTCTAAATAGCATCATTTCAATTTCATGAATAATTTTTTTTTTTAATTTTTTAAATTTAAAATAATATATATTTATTTTTATATTAGATATATTTTATAAAAAATTAAAATTAAAAGTTCACAAATATCTCCCACAAAGTTAATTCCCATATGCAAGACCATCAACAAAATACAATACATCATGTCATCAACACCAAGACCTTACAGACTATGATATAATATATATATATATATATATATATATAGTCTCTCTTCTTCCCTTCATAAAAGGTCCAATTGGGTCTGGATTGAATTAATTTTTGATTAAATCCGGTTCAGATTCGCTTCGCATTCAAACCCCCAAGCAGCTAATAAATATATGTCGAAGCACCAAGAAGGGCATTGTTTCATGTCTGCACTATCCATCACAAGAAATATAAAAAGACAATAACATTCTTAAAACTTTTAACAAAGATTCAGTCCACTCCACATGAAGAAAACTTCAACATGGAAAAGAAACAAAAGAAGTCTGTTCACAGAACCTACCACACTGCTCGATCACACCAAACCAATATTATTATTCTTATCTTTCTCAATTACATTCGACGATTTTCATCTCTTCCTACTTCTTATCTTCAAGCCTCAGCAGTCTCAGCTGATTCACCAGCAGCCAAGACAAGCTCGGGATGAAGACCGCCTGCGTATGTTCCATCCACTGCATTCGGTAATCCAAGTGATTTCAATGCAAGATGTGCTGCCTTCTGTCCTGATATCATCATGGCTCCAAATGTTGGTCCCTGCATTTCCAGCAACTAGCATTCGTCAAAGGCCAAATTACTATTCTATTTATATCTTAAAGAATATTTTGGGTATATTCTAAAGAATTTATGTATATAAGGGTCTACAATTTTATTGGTGATATATTTTCATTTTGATCATAGTGGAGTTTCTTCTGAGTCTTTCCCATAGATATTGACATATTTGTTAAACCAAGTTAAATTCTGTTATCTTTTCTTATTTTACTCTTTAACTTTGTGTGATTGTGTGCATTTGGAAATTTATTTTCTCAATAACTACAATGCTTGAAATGTGCTAATTCTAATGCTGTAACACAGAAATTGCTAATGCAAACACGATAATTGGATATAATAGAAGAAATTTACCATTCTTGGAGCACCATCAATCTCAGCAACCTCCATGCCAGTGACAATCATTCCAGGAACAATCTCCCTTGTCAATCTCACAATAGCATCCTCAGCTACGTTCATATCCAAAGCTTTCATTCCCGGCACGTTATCGATCATCCCAATGCTTTTCAACCTCTTGACACCAGTGGCACCAAATGGTCCATCATGCCCACAAGAGCTCACCACAACCTTGGCTTCCATTACATTAGGGTCCATACATGACTGTGTGTCATGGTTCATAGAGACCAGAGCCCAGTTGGTCACCACACCGCCTACTCTGCCTCCCTTGACTATCAAGTCCTCTGCAGCCACAGCATTGAAGAGCTTCACGTTGGGACGAGCCAGAATCTTGCTCATGATGGTGGAGGTGAAGAGTGCGGCGTGCTTGATCACCACATAGTTGTCCTGCTCATCGTACTCTACGCCAAGCTCATCAAGGAAGTGATGAGCTGGTTTTCTCACTACCTAGTATCAAAAAACACACCAGTTTATGTAAGTCATTACTGATAAATCACAGGAGCAAATCATGTACGATTACCTAAATCAGATAATTTCATTGTTTGTTCAAAATCAATATAATGGGTCAGATAAATCAAAGTGAGGAAAGTTTACAATGAGAGGTTTTGATGGATTCAGCCATTTGGGTATGCATCACTGATCAATTTCTCACTTTCAAAATTTAATTCAACATCAAGTGACTTGATAAAGTTTGGATTTTTACACGCGCACACAAAAAAGAGTTGGCCTCCACAGACTCAACGCAGGAAATGATTCATGCAGATCTCAGCCATGGAGGGGTAATTAAAAGAACACTGTCTTTACTCAACTAGTAATACTCAAGAAATTTCACACAAGCGCACACATATATATAAGATAAATCATTATCCAAAATCCACACACAGAGACAAAAAAGAACCCAACTGCTGAAGCAGTTGGAGAATTGAGCAGAGCATTACCATGGCAGAGAAGAGTTGGCCACCGAGCCAGGCACCACCGCCGGGACTAACAGACTGCTCGATAATGGCGACTTGAACCGACGGGTTCTTGCTAAGTTCGTAGGCGCACGAGAGACCAGCAGAACCGGCACCGACTATGACGACATCGGTATCTGCATGGCTGATCATGTCCATCATGTACCGGCGGGTCATCTCCCTAGACACGATCGACTCCCTGATGGGCTCGAATTTAAAGGTGCAGAGATCGTACGGCGGAGAAGACGAAGCGGAGACGGAGAGACCGGCGGCCGGAGTCGCTTTAGGTTTCAAGTTAAGAGAAAGAGTGGTATTAATGGGTGTGCCATGAAAACAGGAGTTGAAAAGAGAATGCTTTTGAGGCTTGGAGGTGGAGAGAGAAAGTGAAGACGCCATGGTTGCCATGTTAGAAGACGAAACGACAGTGGTTTTACGGTCTGGTTGGGGGTGGCTTGGTTGAGAAGACAGCGGAGAGAGTGAGGAGCATTTATTGAGGAGCAAGAAACAGTGAGTGGGCGCAGAAAGATATTTTAAAAAAATAAAAAGGAAAATTAAATATCACGGTAGGTGAGGTGGGAGAAGGACACGTGGCAAAAAGATAGGATACGAAGGGTCTAGAATTTCCTGATTTTTTAATTTAAAATTAAAATTATTATTTTTTTATAAAAAAAAAAAAAGAAAAAAATGTTGCCGGTAAGGTAATCTTGTTTTGGTGCAAGTGGCATGCATGAAGTGCAGCGTGTACTTTTGTTTTCTTTTGGTGATATTTTTATTTTCTTTTTTGATTTTCATGAAAAGTAAATCTAACTTTTTGTTACGGAAATATACATATTTATATAGTTTATATTTTTACTAAACATATCAACTCAAAAAAATTTACAACCAAAAGGCCAAAAAAAAAAAAAAAAATTATTAATTAAATTCATTACCTACATGAGATATTATATAAATGTGTATATGTATTCTAATGTTTTAATTTTTTTGTGAAATTAATTTACGTGAAAAAATTTATAAAATAAAATAGTAGGTTGAGATACAATTAAATAAATTAAAATAATATTATATAAAAAAAATATAAGATAAAATTAAATATAACATGTTTATTTTATGTAATACGGTTATTTATACTTTAAATTTTATTTAAAATATAAAAATTATTGATAGAAACTATTAATTTCTTTATGTTTATTTACTTGTGTTATCGTTGATTAATTTTCAAAAATTTTATGTAAAAAAGTTGGTTGGAAAATTCTGGACCACAAATATTGATATGATGATTTATAATTTTGCAAATCTCAGTGACGTTAATGGTTTCCTTTTTTACTTTCCATCATGTAAAGCATCTTTTTTTTTTCTTTTTTTTAGGAAACTATAAATATCTAAAAGCATTTTGTAGATCATTGGAGTAACCAAAAAAATATCTTGGAAGTACTTTAGGGACCATTTGTTAATTTATGAAAAGTGTGGGTCCTTCGAGATAAAGGCAATGGCAGAGAAGGATGGAAGAGGAAAGTAATCTTGTCTTCTTTTCTTTTTCGATACAGCAAAAATAAAATCAAAGAATCTTGTTTGTTTTTTTGATTTGGGAAAAAATGACATTAAATTGTACAATTTTATATTATATTAATAATTCTATAAAATATAACAAATCCAATTTTATGTCAAATATTCTTAACATAAATTTTTATTTAATTATAATTAAATAAATAAGTAAACGTTAGAGTGGATAATTTTATATTATATTGATAATACTACAAAATATCAAATGTTTGTAACATAAAACTTTACTGTAATAAGTAAATGTTGTATTAAGAAACATAAATTCTTGTTTGATTAGATTAAAATTTATGACCAGTTATTTTTAAGATATTGGTTTATCTATGACAAGTAAGAGGTGGACGGCCAAAGGAAGATAGGTGGCGGCCAAGCCCAAAACTAAGAAGAGATGGACGACCAAGAAAAAATCAAACTGCGGCAAAGCTCACCCCAATGGAGAGGACAATGACCAAGGAAGACCTAAAGGAGATTTTGTACAACTTGGATGGATTTGGGTCACTTGAAAAAAGTATCACAATGTCAAGTGAACTCATTACACAATGGAGAGCAAAAAGGCTACATACAATAAGACTTTTTAATTTTTTATTCAAGAATTAATCAATAAGTAGGATGAATTTAGATCAAGTGAAGAAATCCAAAAGAAGAAGAAAACAAGCCCACTAACCCAAATGCAACTCAATCCAAGTGTAATAGGAAAATGAGCAAGAAAAGGGAAAATAATTTTCCCACAAAAGAGGAATTCGCCAAGCCATGATTATTGCTAACTTGTCTAAGTAGTCAGTCATCTTGATAGCCAAGAAGTGAGAAAACTTGGTAAGTTAATCAACAATTACCCACATAACATCATGTCGAGCGTGCCTTTGATAGCCTTATCACAAAATCTATGATGATTGTTCCCATTTTCACTCCGGGATCGGCAATGGCTGAAGCAGTTCACCTGAACGTTGATGCTCTGCCTTAACCTGTTGACATACAAGGCACTTGGAGATGAAATTAGTAATTTCTCTTTTCATCCCACTCTACCAAAAACAGGGTTGCATATTTTGGTAAACCTTAGTACTTTAGGGATGCATGATGAACTTTCAGCTATGGGTCTCTGTTATGATGTCCCTTTTTAGTTCATTGTCATTTGGGACACACAACCTATCTTGGAACCTGAGCAACCTATCGGCAAAGACTCAGAACTCTGGATTTACTCAATGTTCTGTATCCTTCCTAAAAGCTGCTAGACTGGAATCCGTCAATTAGGCTTCCTTTATTTTCTAAATCAGTTCGCGTTAGACTGTTAGATGAGCTAGACATGTAATCCTCTTCAAGTCCTGAAGTTGTATTTGTTGCGCAATCCCTATTACCCTGCATTCAGAAATCATTAAGCGAGCCACTATACTTGCACTTTTTCTTTTGAGCGCGTCGGCTACCATATTAACCTTTTCCGGGTGATATAAAATCTTATAATCATAGTCATCAAAGAGCTCTATCCAACACATTTGACGCATGTTGAGATCCTTTTGAGTGAATATATGTTTCAAGCTCTTATGATCTGTATAAATCTCAAAAAGTCTCATCATACAAGCAGTGATGCCAGGTTTCAGGGCGTGGATAATAGCGGTAAATTTCAAGTGTGGGTGGGGTAATTCTTCTCATGACTCTTCAACTACCTGGACCTATAGGTTATAACCTTCCCATACTACATCTGAACACAATTTATACCCAAGTAGGAAGCATCACTACACATTGTGTATCCACCTGTCCCATTCGATAGAGCCAACACGGGTGCAGTAGCCAACAACTTCTTGAGTTCTGTAAAACTCCTTTCGCAATCCTCGTTTTACTCAAACTTGATGTTCTTCTTTGTAAGCTAGGTCAATGGAGCGGCTAGGCTAGAAAACCCTTCTACGAACCTGTGGTAATATCCTATCATTCCTAGGAAGCTATGTATCTCTTTAAGTGAAGTCAATTTTTCCCAATCGAGTACTGCCTCAACCTTCTCGGGATTCACTAACACCCCATCCTTTGATATTATGTGCCATAGCAAGGTAGTCTACTCAATTCAGAACCCACACTTGCTCAATTTTACATACGACTTCTTTTTCCTTAGAACTTGCAAAACTTTAGTCTGACGATGAACATGTTCATCTCTACTCTTTGAATATACCAGGATATCATCAATGAATATAATGACGAACTGATCCAGGAATTACCTAAAAATCCTATTATTCAAGTCCATAAAAATGGCTGACGCATTGATTAACCCAAATGACATGACCACGAACTCATAATGTCCATACCTGATTCTGAAGGCTATCTCAGGAATGTCCTTTGCCCTGCTCTTTACTTGATGGTAACCCGAACGCAAGTCTATTTTGGAAAAAACCTAAGCACCCTGTAACTGATCAAAAAGATCATCAATCTAGGTGAGGGAGAACTTATTCTTCATTGTGACCATGTTCAATCCCCTATAGTTAATACACAACCTAAGAGACCTATCCCCCTTCCTTGTAAATGTGACTCCAGCACCTCAAGAAGATATATTGTGTTGGATGAATCCACTATCCTATAATTATTCGATTTATTTCCTCATGTCTTCCATCTCTACCTGACTCATGCGGTAAAGGGCAACTAAGATTGGCTGGGTGCTAGGTTGAAGATTTATGGTAAATTTGACTTTTCCATTTATTGGCAGTCTGGGTAGTTCATCAGAAAATACATTCAAAAATTCTCAGACCACAGGAATCTCTTGCATGCAGAGTTCTTTCTTAGCCTTGCCTTGTATCACGTCCAAGTTGACTTTAGCATCCTGTTGGGTGAGAGTGTAAGCTCTACCCTGGATGGGAGGTCTGACATGATTTTAATTTTGCAGACACTCTCTTGCGTAGTATTGGACACTCCCACATATGCGGCAAGTATTGTTGAGGCGATAACAGAATCAGTCCCCATGATCCTTATCGCAATGCTGACAAGTCCTAATGTGTCATATTGAAGAGGAATTAGATTATGTTGAGGAGGGGACAAGTGACCCTGTGGTGGCATCTGGTTTTACAGTGGGGTATCGAATTGTACTGTGGTGATGCTAGATGATACGGTGGAGGAGCAAGGTTGCATCAAGGTGGCACTAGATCCTCTCGTTATAAGGGTGGCTCATACTGTGGAAGTGGTAAAGGGTTAGACAGCTCCCTCCTCTCTTCCCTAGTCTGATAGACAGAGATGAGTCTCTATAACATCTCGAAGAGCCGATTGACATCCACTCGAAGTGACCCATTTCGGGCTGCCCTATTTAGTGGGGGCTATCCTCTCCTCATGTCCTAGTATTTATTGTTCATAACGAAGGGTTAAGAGTTGAGTTATATTTGAATGATTCAAATCTTTGCTAAGGAATGGTTAATGGAATGTGGCTCTGATACCAACTGTAACGACTCGAACCATACGGAAAGGAATATATATTAAAATAGCGAAAGTAAATAATAATATTAGAGTTTATATTCCTTACACAGTAATTATAGATGTGCAATAGGGATACGAGAATGTTCCTTTTACAGCGGTTCGTAAAAAGAAACGAATAAATAATTAAAATAAATAAATAAATGTCCTATGTGGTTAATTTCCACTAGCACCTGATGGGGTCTGGAAGGTAATCTACTCACAACCCTCATGCTGATCAGGATTTGGATTTTAGTCTTCTTGATATGAAATGGTTAATAAAAGGGTGAACTACACTAACCTAATAAGAATATCACGCTAATCACTAATACAGAAATCGAATGTTGGTAAAAATCATAAAACAACTAATTGAACCCTTAATTAAAGTAAATTCAGTTAATATCAAACCGTTTATTCTATATTTACCGTTACAAGTTTTTCAAAATCAACCTATAAAGACAAATACTCATATAACATTATGATTTTATATAAAAGTGAGCAAGAACGACAATTCTCTTTTTTACCTGCTTACTGGAACCTCTGGGGGTTCATATGGATATTCCTTTACTCGTGAACCCAATATATAGATTTGTCAATTAACCCGTCTATCCCCATATCTCGTCCCGTAATGGGCGCCAAATATACCATCGCCTCGATACCCCGTCCGGTGTGACGGCAAACCATATCTCCCAAATCCTTCTGGTATGAGACTTTTCAGTCCTGTTCGACTGAGGTAATGTCCACAGTAGGATTCTCTATGTACTGAGTTCGTCCACCTTTTCCCAGGATACCCAGTAAGTCTTTCTTACATAGATTCAAAGCATAAACTGATTCCCAGTTACATACCAATAATTATTTTTACAAATCAATAGTAAATCATGCATATAGGCGATACGTACATCACGAGACATAATTGAAATATTTATTGCAAAATGAACCAACAAATGAAGAATATGTAGTGAGGTAAACTAAATAACTGAGAGAGCAATTAGGTTTATCAATTTAATTCACACAATGTAATGATAAGCATTTTAAGCAGTACGTGAAAAATAAACAGTAAACCAAAACAAATATAAACTGACCGGTTCCGACTCCATTAGCCACATGTTATTATTCTTATGATTTTTTAATTTTTATAAAATAAAGTATTATCGATTATTAATCTTCAATTTACGTAACAGAGAATAAGGTGAGAGATTCTTACTCCATATCAGTGTTCGAAATACTGTACTGTCTACTGCGTCTCTTGGCAGTCCTCAGGTTTCTTGAATTTTTCCTGTAAAAATTCAAACGTCCGTCAGGCATAAAAAAATACCCAGAAAAGCTAAAATAGGCGTTTTAAAAACTCTTTTGGCAAATTTTAGGGTTTCGATATGGCGTCGCTGCTGCCCACAACAGTTCGCCTTGACCTGACCAATTTTGATTGATTTTGGCTGGTTTTACGCGTAAACCTGTGAAAAAGCAAGTTAGGAAGCCTCGGTTGGCTGGAAAAGGTAAAAAAACTGAAACTTATCGGTAGGGGGTCCTTGGGTGCGGCGGTTCTGCCAATTCTCCTTCGCGACTAGGGTTCTTCTTTGGCTAACTTGCACCAAAAAAAGGATGATGGACACAGTGGTCAAAAAATAAAATGAAACAGAAAACGAGAGCAGGATCATTGGAGAGGGTTTTGGGTTTTGGCCGCGTCAGCTCAGCCGAGCTTGACCCGCGATTTCTAGCTCACCTGTTGACCATTTGGCTCCGATTTGGGCATATGGAGACTCCTGATCGAATTTTGATCAGAAATGAGAAAATTTTTCCTTTTTCGGCAGTCGACGATGGCTTCAATGTGGCGGTGGTGGCGTCCCTTTGGCGGCTGGTCTTCCCTCTGGCCGCCTCCTTCTTCTTCTTCTCCAGATGGGCGTCGGCTAGGGTTTGGGGCCGACTGAAGAAAAGTTTAAATACCACTATTTCCTTTTATCCTGGTCGTCCATCCGCGTCGACGTGAAGTAAAGAGAGTCGTCCGATCGTTGCCTGTTTAGACTGATTGCACAGACGAATCTGGGTTGTCCATCGCGATTAATCTCACCCATCTGATTGCATATAAAGAGAAAATGCATCTAGCCCGTTCATGCGCGCGGGATGTGATATGGACAGTTGGATTGCCCGGCACGCAGATCACCTGCGTGGCCTCCTGCATGGTGCCAATGTCAGTGTGTTTGCCACGCAGCGTGCTCTAGTTCTCTATGGTTGCTGACTGGGTTGTTCCACGTGGACAAACTTTTACTTTTTTTAATATTACCCTCATGTTTCAATTTTCTTTCAAAAACACCCTATTCATTCATAATTTAACCATTTTTTCTATAATTATTTTCAATTTCGTTCACAATTCATTTTTTCTTAATAATTTAAATAAAATTAAATTAAATTAATATTTTTGATTATTTATATATTTTTTATAAATAGAAAATCATCTCAAGCTAAATTTCCAGACCCTAATATTACAATTACATACAATAAGTTATGAATAAATTAATAATTTGATTGAGTATTTAACAATATCATCTTATCAATATAAACAAAACAACTATCATTATCAAAAATTAATACACAGTTTTTCCAAATATACTATGACTTTAGCATTACCATTTTATGCTATTACCATACATTAATGTACATTAATGTACATTAATTATCCACTATAAAATTAATCCAAACAGCGCATTAATGGTCTCTGCAACTACATCTTTTAAATTTTATTTGTTTTATCGGTTTTAATTTTTTTAAAAACTTTTTTGGTCCCGTTTAATTTTACTTTTTGTTTTTTTTTTTTTTTTAATTTTTAAGACTTGAAAGTATAATTTCTTTATTTTTTAATAATTTTAAGCAACTTATTGAGTCTATATAAAGTTCGAACTTAATACATTGTACTATTTATTGATATAGGGTCCATCACTTGCCACGACATTCTCGACATTTCAAAACTACACTGATTTCTGACCATGATGAGATTATTAGAGATCAATGAAATAAAGGAGTAAGTTGGAAATATCACATTTGCATGTTGCAATTCCAAATTGGTAGAGTATTTCTCACAGCAACAAATATGAGGTTTTTGTGCATAAATTTTGTGATAGATGCAACTTAAACCCAATCCCGATTCAGAAGGACTACCGAGGTGATTATCCCTCCATCATATACAACAGTACTCTTATACGGAGTCGCAAACCCACTATCGATGTCTCGATGGTCCCTCGTATGTCCTAGCATCGATAGTACAAGCTTCACTTTCCTATCCCTATGACGGGTGCCGTCATCAATTGTCAACACTCCCTCCTATTCTGTTCCTATAACGTTTTATGCAGGCTCACTCATTCACATCAACAAGTGAAAAATGATATGAAGTGGACAGAAGATAATACATTTTTTTTTTCATTCCTTGCAAAATTACATATTATTCTATTAAAAAAATTGCACGATACATCTAGTAACAATGCAACATTATAGTCCTGTCTAACTGACTAAAAGTGCTGATACTTCAGTCATCTTTAGAACTACAAAAATTAGTTTGAACCAGGAAAAAATAAACTCCAAAATGAAATATGGAGTTATTTGAACATTTTCAATAACGAGGTTAATCAAGTAGTGATCCAATGTATGTACATTTCTTATGGGCGGGGTGGGTGTGTGTATATATATATTATATACATATCTATCTATTGGCTGGAAATTCTGGCCAGCCATAGCAGACCATTCTTGAGTGTTTACCTCTTTTTTATTTCCTAAAAACACAATCGACCTCCATACTACCAAATAGAGTTTCTAAAAAAAATTCTTAAACTTACACGCGTCTCCAGCACCACTTCACTTGTAGATAACCTAAAGAAACAATCAAACGCTAATATGAGAGTTACATACACCCATTATCAGTTTTTTTGGTCTTCTATATCTTCTCAAATTCTTAATGCTAACCAGAGATTATCTTCAACTAATTGTTAACCAAAATTCTAATGCTAACTTCAACTAATTATTAACTAGTTAGAATATGCAACAGAAGACCAATCGATCGAAAGAGACAAAGGGACATAAGTCTTTCATAAATCTACCATTATGAATCCAGTAACTATAATTATTCGGGACAGAAAAGCATACTCGCATACATCCCATAACACTCCCACATTAAAGAAACTGGCAAACTACACAAATAGCAGAAACACTACACATATATCATAAGAAACCAAAAACATCAGGACCCGACAACTATTTAGTTGCATACATGATCATCAATCCAATTTAGACAACAGAACAGCACAGATAGTTATATTGTAATTCAGGTGGTATGTTCCGCACTAATGAAGAACAAGCATGCACCCTGCAGAATCTTAGAGCTGCTGTGGCTCAGAAACCATGGATTTTGATGTTTTCCTTCTTCACAATACCAGCCTGTTCAACAAGAACCCCAAAAAAATCCATAAAGCAGCCAACTCGATTTAACACACACCATGATAATGGAACTGGATAAGAAGATAATGCAGCCTTCTCAGCAAACAAATGACAATTACCTGAACAAGGAAGGTGGAAACGTTCTTCCGTTGATCTCCTTGAAGCTGAATGACCTGTATCAGCAAGAATCTATCAGAACCAATATAGAAACAGATGATCGGAGGAATTTATTAGGGAATAAACAAACCTGTCCTAATTCGGGGTCCTGAACCACGGTGCCATTGCAGCAGAATTCCTTCTTGAGGTCCTTAAGGATCTTGTTGTAGCTGAATTCTTTCTTCAGCCCCTGAACAGTTGTCAGGCTTTTTCTACCATTTCGCTGCTGAATACGGATGTGAACATACTCCTTTGCCCCAGCACCCGAGTCCTCAGCATTTGCATCAGCAAAAGGATCTAGCACAATTGAAGAAGAAACAGCACATCAGTTAACTCCCCCAAAAGCAGATAACTACTAACACTGTTGCAATCGGCTACACGCAGATATTGGGAAGCACAAAAAAAAAAAAATGCATGATAGCTGAAATACTATGACTTCTGAGAATGCACAGAACTCAAAATGAACATCTGCAATTCCCATATGTGAAATAAGTTGAAAATCATCTGAAGTGAGATGCAAGCAATACACTTAAAATACACTGATCCATCTCGATTAACGTGTATAAATTTGTGATATTAGAATTAATACTCCAATTGCTGGTAATATCTTACCAAAGGTAGTAGGAATCTGAGTGTCGAGATCAGACATGAACCTTAACTTTACTGGGGGGACTAAGTACCAGAATGCTCAGACCTACAGAGAATAGAGATCTTATTAGGAATATGCAATGGTGGTGATGAGAACACTGACAACTTCGAATTCAGAAATGCCATTCAGCTACAACAGAAGGTACAGTACTCTTTCGAAAAAAAAATGACAGTTCTTTTCCAAATATGCCATCACTAAGCAAAGAGAAATAACTAACAAGATAAGGACGACATGCTCAATAATTACAAGTTTAAACAAAGTAGATCCCACAATAAACCCTTCATTTCAAGCACCAAACTAACAAGCACTGAAAGTAAAAGTCAGGAGATGATTTCATCCCTGTATTACAGACATTCAATTAGCAAAAGAAAGATTGCTAAAAGATCCAGAAAGATAATTGGAACATAGCAGCAAAATCAATTTCCATGGTCAAAAAATGTGTTAGAAGAATTGAAAAATCAAGAAAACATAAAAATTGAAAAACAAAAGCCCAATCAAGAATCAAATGATTTCAATAAAAGGGCCTATTCCCAGATCATCAATTATATGTGTAAACATTGACCTAACATCACTATATCCCAAAACAAATCCTGATTTTGAAAACTGTGGAGAATTTTTTGCTTATATGCATATGTGTTTGTGCGTAAAAATTCTCAAACAAGCTGATCAGACTAATAAGAATCTACATTAAAAAAAAGGTTATGGTCATCCAGTTTCCAGGCAGAATTATAAGGACTAAGAAACGAAAGACTTCGAAAAATATTTCTCTACATCATATTCCAGGTTCCAGCCTAGTAATCCACAATCACTTGATTTGATTTCTATACACTACAGCGCCAAATTACACGAAT
>NW_019014595.1:352522-369660 GCF_000150535.2 Carica papaya
TTGAGATCTTTTTGAGTGAATATGTATTTCAAGCTCTTATAATCGTTATAGATCTGAAAGATCTCCCCATACAAATAATGACGCCAAGTCTTTAAGACGTGAATAATTATGGCAAGTTCTAAGTCATGGGTGGGGTAGTTTTTCTCATGATTCTTCAACTGCCAGGACCCATAGGCTATGATCTTTCCATACTGCATCAAAATATAATCCAACCCTAGGTAGGAGGCATCATTGTAAACTGTATATCCACCCGATCCGCTCGACAAGGCCAACACAGGTGCAGTAGTCAGCCGCTTCTTTAGTTATGAAAAACTTCTTTCACAGTTTTCGTTCTACTCAAACTTGACATTCTTCTTTGTGAGCCGAGTTAGAGGAGTAGGTAGACTAGAAAGCCTTTCCACAAACCTGCGGTAATACCCTAGCATCCCTAGAAAGCTACGGATCTCATTAACCGATGTCAATATTTTCCATCCGAGCACTGCTTCAACTTTTTCGGGGTTCACTAACACTCCATCCTTTGATATGATGTGTCCTAGGAAGGTAGTCTGCTCAAGCCAGAACGCACACTTACTTAACTTTGCATACAACTTCTTCTCCCTAAGAACCTGCAAAATCTGAGTCAAATAGTGAGTGTGTTCTTCTTTCTTCTTTGAATAGACCAAGATATTATCGATGAACACAATAATAAACTGATACATAAATTGTCTGAAAACTCTGTTCATCAAGTTCCTAAAGATGACTGGAGCGTTGGTTAGTCCAAATGGCATGACCAGGAACTTATAATGTCCGTAACTAATTCGAAAGGCTATTTTGAGAATATTTTCTGCCCTAATTTTTACCTGATGGTAATCTGAATGCAGGTCTATCTTGGAGAAAACCTTGGCACCCTGCAACTGATCAAAGAGGTCATTGATTCTGGGGAGTGGATACTTGTTCTTGATCGTGACCTTGTTCAGAAATCTATAATCAATACATAACCTCAACGTCTCATCTTTCTTTCTTGCAATTGTGACTCCGGCACCCCAAGGGGACACACTATATCGGATGAATCCACTGTCCTGCAATTCCGTTATCTATTTTCTCAGTTCCTCTATCTCAACGCGGCTCATGTGGTAAGGAGTAACTGAAGGAGGCTGGGTGTCTTGCTGAAGGTCTATGGTAAATTCGACTTCTTTGTCCACTGGTAGTCTAAGTAGCTTATCCGGAAACATATCTGGAAAGTCTCGGACTAACAGAATCTCTTGAATACAAATTTTTTTCTTGGATTTGCCTAATTAGAGAAAACAGCTGAGTTAAAATACTTGATAATAAGAAAATTTACCATAAGGGAACAAATGTTAAATAATTTTATTAATTTGTAAATGATTCTTCATTAGGAGGGTTGAATACAAACTTCTTGCTAAATAATCTACAGTGGCGTGATACGTCGCTAGCCAGTTCATTCCTTAAATTACATCAAAGTTTCCCATGTCAATTTTTATTAGGTCCACACTAAATTTTCTATTTACTATATCTATGACACATGCCCTGTATACAACCTTCCCAGTAGTATTCTACTCCCAAGAGTAGACATAAACAAGATAGAATAAAGTTTTTCAGCTAATACATCTAATTTTGATGAAAAAACATATGAAATAAATGAATGCGATGTACCACTATCAATCAAAATATGAGTAAGATGGTTACATATAGTGTACATACCATGTACCACGTCCGGGTTGGCTTCTGTATCCTGCTGAGTGAGATTATAAGCCTTGCCCTAGATAGGAGGTCTGGCCTGGTTCTGGTTCATCGGGCACTCCCTTGCATAATGTTGGACGCTACCATATATGCGTCAGGTGTTGTTGCGGCGATAGTAGAGTCGGTCCCTATGATCCTTGTCGCAATGCTGACAGATCTTGCTGCGTTCTGCTACTAGAACTTGAGGGAGAGCCTGAGTCATCGGCCTGTGTCTCTTCTTCTGTTGAACAGGTGCAATAGGTGCTGGTCTGCGGTGTGGGGCTGAGGACCTGAGGTTCTCTGCTGCTTGAGGGAAGGTGCGAAGGCTCCTCTCCGCTAACTGTACCTTGGCTAGAATCACCGAATAAGTACTAAGCTCGAGCACAAACTGTCTGATCTTAGGACGAAGACCCCACTTGAACCTTTTAACCTTTTTGCATTCATCTATCATGCTCTCAGGAGAATATTTACCTAACTCTAAGAATTTGTGAGCATATTCTGATAAAGTTATGTTCCCCTGGACCAAATGTGCAAATTCCATCTCTTTCAGATGTCGGAGATGCTCTGGGAGGTATTCTGTATGAAAGGTCGTCAGGAACTGTTCCCAAGTGATTAGAAAGGGCAGGGTGGTCTGCTTGAGTTGCTACTAGCAGTCTGCTTCTCCCACTAACATGTAGGTAGCAAGGATAATCTTCTGTTCGGGGATCACCCCGATGGTTTTGAAGGCCTTCTCTGTCTCAGATAAACAAAACTGGGCCTCTTTAAAGGAGGATCCCCCTGCAAAAGTAGAAAGATTTAGTCTTTTATACCTTTTTATATAGTTTGGGTCCATCATGAGAGGAGCTAGGTCCCGTGAATAAGGGACTGAGCTAGGCTGAGGATGGACTGGATGACCCTGCAGTGGTACTTGATGATAAGGTGGAGGCACCAGATTATACTGTGGTAGTACTGGGTGATGCAGTAGTTGGGGCACCGAATCATATTGTGGTGGTGCCTGGTGGTACTGTGGAGGAGCGGAGTTATATTGGGGTGGTTCGAGATCATCCCGCTGCAGGGGCGGCTCAACCTGTGGCAACGAGAGAGGGTCAGGTAGCTTCCTCATTTCCTCCCGGGCCTATTGGACATCAATGAGTCTGTCTAACATCTCAAATAACCGGTCAACATCCTCTCTAAGCGAACCCTCCCGGGCTGCTCGGTTTAGTGGGAGTCTTCCTCTCATCGTCTATTTGTATCTGCATTTCACAAGGAATGGTTAAGTGATAATTTATTATTTTTTGTGTAAGGAATGGGTCCGAGGAACGCGACTCTGATACCAACTGTAATGACCCCGGAATGTCTAAGGAAATAAATTATAACTTAAGTGCGGAAGTGAAATAAATAGTTAAGGTTTACATTCCTTACACATAAACTT
Organism: Carica papaya; assembly: GCF_000150535.2. The sequence continues at coordinate 355,653 of NW_019014595.1, forward strand.
AAAGTCCCAAATAGTTCTACGGGAATTAACTAAAAATAAATGGAAAATAAATAAAACTGGTATCCTACTTGCAACCCTTTTGTGGATCGGGCTCTGGATCCTAGTCCTCTTGATCTAAAATTGTTAAATAAGGAATGAGTTAAACTAGCCCAATAAGAATATTACGTTATTCACTGACACAGAAATGAAGGTTAATAGAAAATCAAAACAACTAATAGAATACTTAATTAAACAAATATATTTCTTAATAATAAAACTATTTACCATCCACTTACCGCAGTGAGATTTATAAAAACAACCTATAGAGACAACAACATAGCACTTATCATGATTCCATATGCAATTGGTAACAAGCACACATTATAAATTCATATTCAATAAATCAAATAACAACCTTTTCTTTTCTCGGTCTACCAGTATCCATAGGGGTTCATAGCAATGTCCCCGCTACATATGAACAATTTCTTTCAACATTCTCAATTAAAGGGCCGTCTCTATACCTCATCCGATATGAGTGTCAAACCACTAAACCTCAATATCCAATTCGGTATGAGGGTAAAACAGACCGTTCCAATATCCCGTTCGGTATGAGCGCCAAATTACCAAGTCTTGATACTCCGTCCGATATGAGACAACGTTCACGGTAGGGTTCTCTATTATACCCAATCCGTCCACCATCTCCCAAGATATCTAGTAAGGCTGTTGTTCCATCCATTCACTTAATCAAACAATTTTTTTCGTTTTTCCTTAATCTCTATTTTCTAAATCAACCGTAATAACATAAACAAACAAACATGCATCAGGGAATGTAATCATATCTCGGTTTTTCAATTTAATAGTAGTCACGTAAGACAGCAATACATGCATTCAAATCATAAAATCGATAAATCAGATACTATCATGTATTTAAACTACAAAATAAATCAATAGAGAATAATTTTCAGTTTTGGCTCCATTAATAACCCGTAATTAATTATAGATATTTTTTAAGTTTCACGAAATACCATATTATTTAAAGTTAAGTTTCAATTTCATAACAAAGGATAGGGTGAGAGATTTTTACTCGATTTGATGCCCGAATGGCTAAGTTATGGCGTTATGCCTACTAACGACCCCCGGGTTCTCTGAATTTTTCTTCGGGGATTAAAACGTGCTACAAGTACCTACAAATATCCAAAAAAAAAATCATAAAACAGTGTCAGGACCCACTTTGGCCAATTCCAGCATGACAAAATTCTGAAATTCTGTTTTTGGCTTAATTCGGCCGATTTTGCATCAATTACTACGAGAAAATACGTTAAGGAACCTCGATTGGCCAGAAAAATATAAAAAAACTGAAACTCACTGGCGGCGGGGCTCTCCGGTGCGGCGACTCCTTCGGCTCACGTTGTGGTTGGGTGTTTTGCTCTGATCAACTTGTAGAGAAGGAAACGATGATCACAACAGTAGAAAAGTTACGTCGAACGAGAATCAGGAAGGGCCTCATCAGAGGCGTTTTGTGAAATTCTCGGCGGCGGCGCTACCGAATTTTGCCTGTAATTTTTGGCCAATTGGCTGGTTCTTTTGCTCTGATTTGATCATGAAGGTGTTTAAAATTGAATTCCGAGCAAAGAGAGAAATTTTTACTTTTTTTGGTGGTCGAAAATAGCTTTGGTGCGGCGGGGGGTGGCGGTGGCTGGGTCTTTTTCTCCAGCGAGGGTGGCTGGCAGCTAGAGTTAGGGTTTGGTGTGAAGGGGGGTATTTATGTCATTCCCTATTTAATCTAGGCCGTCCATCGCGCCTTATCTGAACCGTTTGATTGCGATTAAATAGGAAGTGAATCTGCACCGTTCATCGCGATCTAACCTGCCCCGTTCATCGTGATCTAATCTGAACCATTTGATCGCGTTTAAATTTGGCTATTCGATCGCGTTTGGAGAGTAAACGCATCTAGGCCGTCCGTGCGCGCGAGAACAAATCTGGGTTATTCGATCGCGGGTATGCGGATTGCCTGCATGGCCTCCCACGTGGCACCACGTCAGTGTCTGTTGCCAAGCAGAGCGTCCTAGTTCGTCGGGGATACTGACCCGACATCCTACGTGGCAAAATTTTTTTAAATGGTATTTTGACCACGAGTTTTCAATTTTTTAAAAAAATATATATATCAAAAGAACCCAAATTTTTACTTATTTTTTCCAAAATTGTTTTCAATTTCATCCTCCATCATATTTCTTTCATTTTTACACTAAATTAAAATTAAAAAATTATATTTATAATTAATTGAATTTATAATTAAATTAATTTGGCATTACACATGTCAAACACGTTCTATAAATTCTCCAATAATACAAATTTTTTGTCAAGCTTAAAAATGTGTGTTTGGCCAATAAGAATTTGAGTATTTAGGGCATATTATTACACCACAAGGAGTAAAAGTGGATAAAATAAAATTTAGGCAATGGAGTAATGGCCTCATCCGACCAGTATTACCGAACTCCGTGGATTTCTAGGACTCACAAGCTATTACAGAAATTTTATTTGTAATTATGGCATCATTGCTCGAGCCTTAACCAATCTCTTGAGGAAATGACAGTTTGGATGGTCCAACAAAGCCAAACAAGCTTTTATTCAAGTTAAGCAAGCCTTTTCATCAACTCCAACTTTAGCTTTACCTAACTTTAATATTCATTTTCTGATTCAGACTGATGCTTCAGGTGATGGCATTATAGTAGTTCTTTCTCAAAATAACAACTTATTGCATACATAAATAGAACTTTAGGTGTTTCTAAACAGGCCTGGTTCACCTATGCTAAAGAAATATTGGCTATTATTATTGCAATCAAAATGTGACGATCGTACCTCTTTGGTCACAAATACAATATTTAAACTAATCAAAGAGGCTTGAAATATCTGCAACAGCAACACACTTACACTATAGAGTAACAGAAATGGATTATTAAATTATGTGGTTATGACTATGAGATTATCTATAAGTCAGGAAAAGAGAATTTTATCGCCGATGCATTGTTTAGACAAGAGGATGATCCAACTCTTAATGCCTTTTCCATTCTTCATACACAACTATGGGATGATATCTATCAGTTTTTGGTAACGAATCCCTATATGGAAAAAATTGAGAAATTAACTGTGGACAATCTTGGTCAACTATACAGTAAAAAAAAGGGATTAATCTTCTTCAAAGATCGTATTTCCATTATCCCTCACTCCAGTATCATGCATAAGCTATTATAGAAATGTCATGACTCACCTAGCGGTGAACATGCTGGTATTGAGCAAACATTCAAGCACATTACTTAGCAGTTTTATTTGACACCAAGCATAAAATCATTCGGGAGTATGTTTTCTTTTGTGATATTTGTCAACAATCGGAGATAGATACCTTTAGTTTGGCGAGACTTTTGCAACCATTGCCCATTCTTGATCAAATATGGGAAGATATTTTAATGGATTTCATTGATGGGTTGCCTATTTCCTATGTTAAAATTGTAATTTGTTATCGTGGATCGTCTTACTAAATCAGCTCACTTTGCTGCTCTAAGTCATCCTTATATTACCAAGATTATTGCCGAACTCTTCATTAATACCATAGTTAAGTTACATGGTATGCCTCAGTCTATCGTCAGTGATCGGGATCCTGTCTTTATTAGTAATTTTTAGCAAGAATTTTTTAAGATGTCGAGTATCAAACTCAAGAGTTCAGCATACCACCCTTAAAGTGATGGTCAAACTGAAGTGATTAATTGCATTTTGGAATAAAATCTCCATTTTCCTTGCCACGAACAGCCCCGTAGTTGGCATTCTTTTTTATCTTGGGTCGAGTTCTAATATAATATGACCTATTATTCTTCTATCAAAATGACTCCCTTTCAGGCATTATATGGTCGACCTTCGCTTACTGTTCCTTCTTATCATCCAGGTGCTTCTTTGGTGAATGAAGTTGATGTTCAATTGACCAACCGCGATGTCCTACTACAATAATTCAAAATTAATTTATAGAATGCAAATGATCGCATGCACCAATAGGCCAATACCAAGCGCTAAGACATTGAGTTTCAAAAGGTTGATTGGATCTTTCTTAAATTACAGCCCTATTGGCAACACTCCATCTTCAAAATGGCTTTTTAAAAGCTCGCATATCGCGTTTATAGAATTTTTCAAATCATTTAGCGAATTGGACCGGTAGTATATAAGCTTCAGTTACATGCAAAATCCATCCGATTTTTCTTATTTCAATGCTTCACAAAAAACTTGGAGGCGTCACAAACCACACAAATATCCTACCACCTACAACTGAAGATAGTGTTCCTATTCTCCAACCAGAATCTATCCTTGAACATCGATGGATTAAACGCGACTCCAAAATCATTGAAGAAAGTCTTATTAAATGGCGTAATCTGTCTAACCGATGATGTTTCTTAGGAACCTACTTTTACCTTGCAAGAATAATTTTCTGATTTGAATCTTGAGAAAAAAGTTCCTGTAAAAAGGGGGAATAATGATACAATTTGTCCTTCACAAAGACAAAGGATATCCAAGCCCCGTTACTTCAACAACCAATTGATGTGAGCTACTGGTTATCAAACATGATTTCCAGCAATTCAAAATCAGATAAACTTAAGTAGTTAGCTACAGTTATTTATATATACAAATTAGTAGGGAAGCAGTTGTATTCTACTTTCTGTTTTAAGTATGTATACAAAAGAGAATGCAAGTATGAATTATCACTGATAAAATCAAGGTTGTTTCTCATCTTAAAAAAAAAAATTACAAATTTATCTCTGTTCCACATTATATATATATTAGCTATGAGTAAAACAATCACTTACAGGTCATATGTGTATAAATATATATTTTTCATATACATCAATAGATGAAGATGGGTAAGCCCGACAAGGAGAAGAGATTAATCATCGGTCAATATAGCAACAACATATATATATATATACTTATCCTCTAACGCCAATCCCGCTGTTGGCAGCATCAATATATATATATATATATATATGTATATGCGCAAGCAAAATTTACTCTCGTGTATGCACGTCATCTTCCTCCCCCAAACTCCAAATTATGCTCACCAAAGTGCCCTTCACTTCGTCTTAGTGCTAACTACCTGTGCATTCAGCACAGTACAGTGTGCCGATCCACGGAGCAGTACATCGGCGTATATATATATACATAAAATATACATAAACTTATATATCTTTACCATCAATCACAATACAATGAAACGCAAACTAAAAACGGATAATTCAAATCTACAAAGTTTTATATAAAAAAGGCATAATAATCATTAAGAAGTGGAGTTAGTGATTAGTATATACACACATATATATAAATATATATTAACTTACAGGTTGATGAAACTAGGAAGAGACAGACAATAAATGTAGAGATTAGACATCGTCCATCATGAATAAAAACAATAAATCCGACGTCTTACCATACGGACTTCCCTACTAAGCAGACGAAAGATATTACTGCTGGCTGTATTAGCATGTAAAAATCTACGTGTTAGCTTCATATACCACCTTCCAAAACTAAGCTAGCCACCTCATGTTACACGTTCTTTCCATGCAAACGCCCTATCTCTTCTATATATATATATATATCCCCATATTCATACATCCCCCATTTTCAGTACGTAGAATCAAACGATCTTCCTACTCAGATTAACTACAGCAATGGTGAAGTTGACTCTCCTTCTAGCTACCCTCACTCTCTTCCTCCTCCTCGTCAACGCCTCCATCTACCAACTCGAAGAAGACGAATATGAAAACCGATTAACTGAGCAACAAACATGTAGACAGGAGTTCATGAGGCACGACCGTCTCAGGGCTTGCCAGCGATTCCTGATGAGACAAACCAAGAGGACGAGACAACTGGAGGTGGAGGAAGAAGAAGATGAATACATCAGACCTTTTAATCAAATGCTTTTCCAACGGTGTTGCCAGGAGCTACGTGGTGCGCATGCTCAGTGCCGGTGTCCGATGTTGAAACAAGCGATGAAGATTCAGCAGCAGATGGGTCAGCTCCGGTTTGAGGAGATGAGACAGATGTGTTCCATGGCTAGGAATCTTCCCAACATGTGCCAGTTGGAGCCGATGACTCCATGTCCCTTCCGGGAACGTAGATCGGAGTAAATTAAAGTGATGGGTTGGCCATGCAAGAACGTACGTTCCATGCATGGATATGTACGGGGAGAATAAAGATTTCTGTTCTTGAGTTTGAGGTTGAGATGAATGAAGTTAAGGGTGAACAAGCAAGATAGTTGTACTATATAAAAAGCACACAATCGTGTGTCCCTAGCTATGTATTTATATGTATATATAGAGTTTGATGCAAATGAATAAAAGTTCGCCCCCGTGTAGATAGCAGAGAGTCTTTTGGAATTTTTGAAGAAATTCCTTTAAAATAGGAATAACTATTCTTAGGCCCTCTGAATCACAGACAAACTGGTATAATTTAGATTAATTTATATTTAACTTTTACGTAATAAAAAAAATTATACAAATAAAATTTAAATGCATAAATACTTCAATAGTTAATTCTGTCTAGTTTAAATTAGGTTTGTACTTTGAAAATCTATTCAAACAAATTCTTATTCCATACTTTTCTAGTACAATTTTTGGTTATTTGTTTTTAATTGTATTTCTCGTTAACTCAAGTCTCTCCTTTCGCAATGACTTTCTATTACTGTTTTAAAATTTCTTATCTTATCCTGCATGAACACAAACATCAAATGTCAAGAAGAAATCAACACTGTGTAGACAAACATCGAAAGCATGTGCTCCGGTCATTATAAATTTTGATTTATAGTTATACGTCTTATAATCACAAATTAGAATAACTTTGTCGTGCATAAATAAAATGAAAGTATCACATAAATCAAAATAGTATTCATCTTCCATATGTTTGCATGATTCAATATGATAACAACAACAATGAGCTATATGGATATATGATTATATAAATAACAAATAGTTAAAAAATATTGCGATAAATTTATATGGTATTATGAAAAAAGGAAAAAAATTTCTATTTCTAAAATAAATTGTGTAAATATGTAGCTAGATTCTTTACTTTGTTTAATAAGTACTTCTTTATATGTCTAGGACTTATTCCTTGGTAGTTATCAATTGAACCTAATATAAATACTTCACCGTAGTCTAAATTCGAATAGACATGACCACTCAAGAAAATCCTCCATAGGTGATTGACTAAATAAATCAAGAGGCCGATTTCCTTACGCAAAAGTAAATAATTTTGCCTCTAAAGTAAGGATTCAATGGGATTGCCTCCTAACTAGAAATCTGCAGGAAGCAAATTTTTATGCTAAATCATGATTTCCTTGTGATTCGTGTTAAATTATAATTTTGAACCAAAAAAAAAAAAAGAAAAAGAAAAAAAATGACTTCATTTTTCTTACATAAAAATAATAACTTAAAAAAGTTGAAAAAAGTAATTATTTTTTACATTGACCTCTGTCAATTTAAGGTCCATGGGTAAAATAAGCAAGATATGTAAAGGCTCAAACTAAAAGAAAAAGATTTATCATCTAAAGACGGAAGCAAACAATAAATTAGAGTTTATATTCTTTATATAGTAAATTAAAATATTCAATAAAATTACGAGAATGTTCCTACTACAACAGCTCGTAAAAAAAAGTAAATAAATGATTTAAAACAAATAGATAAATGTCATACCAGTTAACCTCTACTAGTTCTTGAAGGGGTCCCAGAGGTAAACTAGTTACAACTTCCTTACTTATCGGGATCTATGTAACAGCCCGCGTACTAGGAAGGAAATAAATTATGAATTAAATGCGGAAGCAAAATAAATAGTTAAGGTTTACATTTCTTACACAATAATTCAAATTACTCGATAGAATTACGCGAATAACCATTTGAAAAAAAAAATAAAAAATCAAGGAAATAAATAAAAAATAAACGACTGAGCATTTTAGTCGCAACTCTCTTGTGGATCGGGTTCTGGATCTTGATCCTCTTGATCTGAAATAGTTAATGAAAGAATGAGTTACATTACCCCAATAAGAATATCACGCTACTCACCAATACAGAAATAAAGGATAGTAGAAATTATAAAAATAACTAATGGAGCTCTTAATTCAAGTAAATTCGTTTATCATGAATAAAAATCATTTACCACATGTTTACTGTAATGAGATTTTCAAAACCAACCTGTATAGTCAAGAACATAAACAACACCATAATATCATATGCAATCATTCGAAACAACAACTTTTCTCTTTTATCAGCCTACTAGTATTCATAGGGTCCATATAGATATTTCCACTACACGTGAACTTTTATTCAATATTTTCAAATGACAGATCGTCCCCATAATCCATCTAGTATGAGCGCCTAATTACCAATTTTCGAAACTCCGTCCAGTATGAGGCAACATTCACAGTAGAGTTACTTATGTACCCGTTGTGTCTACCATCTCCCAAAATATCCAATAAGGCTGTCATTCATTCATCCACTTAATCAAATAATTTTTCGTTTACCTTTAATTTACAGTTACCCAATTTAACCGTAATTATATAAAACAAACAATCCATGCATCAAGAAAATACAATTGCATCATCATACCAATTCTAGTGTATTATCATGCATTCAGAAACTGTAAAATCAGACAATAAGTTAAACATAGCAACAATAATAAGTAACCAGTTCCGGCTCCATTAGTAACCTGTAATTAGTTACGAATATTTTTTAAATTACACAAAATATTGTATTATTAATAATTAAATTTCAATTCTACAACAGGGAATAAGGTGATGGATTCTTACTTGAACTTGTGTCTTAATGCTAAGTTTTTAACTGCACCTACTAGCGGTCCACAAGTTCTCTGAATTTTTATTTAGGGATTAACATACGTTTCAAGTACTTAGAAATACCCCAAAAAACTCAAAATCAGTGTTAGAAACCCTTTTTAGCAATTGTGAAATTTTAGTACAGCGACTTTGCCGTGCTCCGGCAACAGCACCGCCACCCACAACGGCAGTTTGCCTTGGGTTGGCTATTTTCGGTATTTTTCGTCAGTTTTTACAAATCCTTGCTAGAAAATATGTTAAGGGGTCTCGATTTGCCAAAAAAAATTGAAAACCCGAAGCTTACCGGCATACAGGTTCTCTGGTACAGTGGCTCCGCCGGCTCACCTTTGCGATTGGGTGTTTTGCTTCAGTCAACCTGTAAGAAAAAGAATGGTGATTACAATGGTGAAAAAATTACACGAAACGAGAATCAGAAAGGATCTCGTCGGAGGTATTTTTGTCTTTTTCTGCGATGGCACAATGGGGTTTACCCACAGTTTTCGGCTCATCCCTCGATCTTTTTGCTCTGATTTGGCTATGGGGGTATTCAAAATTGAATTTTGAGTAACTGAGGAAAATTTTACCTCTTTTGGTGGTCGGAATTGGCTCCGGCATGACAGCAGGTGGCGATCAGATCTTCTCCCAGCGATTGGCTCTTCTTCTCCGGGGAGGGTCTGGCGGCTAGGGATTAGGGTTTGGTGTGAAGAGAGTTATTTATATTCATCTTCTATTAATATGGGTTGTCCATCGCATTTGATCTGAATTGTCCCATCGTATTTAAATAGGTAATGAATTTGGACCGTTTATCGTGATTTGATCTGAACTGTCTAATCGCGTTTAAAGGAGGAATAGATCCGAACTGTCCGTGCGTGTGGGAACAAATCTAGATCGTCCAATCGCGGGTACGCGGATCACTAGCGTGGCCTCCTGCGTGACACCGCATCTGCGTGCCTTGCACGTGGCGTGCTTCAGTTCATCGGGGCTGCTGACTGGGCGTCCTATGTGGCATAATTTTCTTAAATTATATTTTGACCTCCGATTTCTGATTTTTCTTTTAAAAAATCTCCAGAACCCAAATTTTTACCTATTTTTTCAAAAATTATTTTTAATTTCATCATCAAATTAATTTTCTTCATTTTTACATTAAAATAAAATTCAACAAGTAAAAAAAAGTATATTTATATATAAATTTTAATTACATTAAATTAATTAATTAAGGGTATTACAACTCTCCCCCTTAAAAGAAATTTTATCCCTCAAATTTGTCTCTCTCTCACTCAATCAAACAGTCAGGAATACTGAGCTCTGAAATCTGATTCTAGCTCCCATGTGGCCTCTCCTGCTGTGTGATTCTGCCATAGGACCTTAACAAAGGAAATTTTCCAGTTACGAAGTACTCTGCTCTTTCGGTCCACAATACCGACCGGTACTTTCTCATAGGACATATCTTCCTGGAGTAAAAATGGCTCGTGGGCCAGGACGTGAGAGAGGTCCGGATTGTACTTGCATAGCATGGACATATAGAATACATTATAGACCCTGAATAGTTCTAGAGATAGTACCAGTCTGTAGATGGCGGTGCCAATTCTATATAAAATTTCAAATGCCCCAATGAACTGGGGGATTTAGTTTCCCCATCTTGCCAAACTTACTGATTCCTTTGAAAGGACTGACCTTAAGGAACACCCGATCACCTTTCTCAAATTCTAAATCCCTCATCCGGATATCTGGATAACTCTTCTGCCTACTCTGAGCCATCTGAATGTTCTTCCTAATCTTAACTATTTTGGTTGTAGTATTCTCTACAAGATCTGGGCCGAACAATTTTTTATCACTCACTTCTTTCCAACAGATCATCAATATGCATGGACGGTCATACAACGCCTCGTGCGGAGCCAAACCAATACTTGCTTAGTAGTTATTATTGTAGGCGAACTCTATTAGGGATAAATAATTATCCCAATAGCCCGTGAAGTTAAGAACACAAGCTCGGAGCATATTCTCTAGTGTGTGGATCGTCCTTTCTGATTGTCCATCGGTCTGAGGGTGGAATGCAATACTAAGGGATAGTTTTGTTCCCATGGCTTGCTGAAAATTAGATTAGAACCGAGAAGTGAACCTAGGGTCCCTGTCGGATACTACTGTTTCTGGCACTCCATGTAACCTGACAATCTCCCGGATATACATTCTTGCTACCTTATCCAAGGGATCGGTCATCCTGATGGTTAGGAAGTGGGAAAACTTGATGAGCTGCTCAACAATTACCCAGATGGCATCATATCCTGAGCGTGCCCTAAACAACCCTATCACGAAATCCATTGTGATATTTTCTCACTTCTATTCTGAAATTGGTAACGACTGAAGTAGCATGCTTGGGCATTGATGCTCTGCCTTGACTTGCTGACATACAAAACATTTGGAAACAAAGTCGCCCACATCTCTTTTCATCCCGTTATACCAAAATTGGAATCGCATACTTTGATACATCTTAGTGCTTTCGAGATGCATGACAAACTTTGAGCTATGAGCCTCTGTCATGATGTCCCTTTTCAACTCACTGTCATCTAGCACACACACCCTATCCTGAAATCTAAACAACTCATCAGCGAAGACTCAAAATTCTGAATTAACTCCCTGTTCTGCATCTTTCTTGAGGGCTGTTAGGGTGAAATCGGTGGACTGAGCTTCCTTTATTCTCTGAATTAACTCAGGTTGAACAGTCAAGTAGGTCAAGCATGTGACTCTCTTCAGGTCCTGAAGTCATACCTGTTGCGTGACCCCTATTACTCTGCATTCTGAAACCATCAAGTGAGCTAATATGTCTGCATTTTTTGTGTTGAGTGCATCGACTATCACGTTGCCTTTACCCGGGTGATACAAGATGTTGCAATCATAGTTCTTGAGGAATTCTATCCATTTTCTTTGTGTATGTTGAGATTCATTTGAGTGAATATATGCTTCAATCTCTTATGGTCGGTATAGATTTGGAAGGTCTCTCCATACAAGTAGTGCCAAGTCTTCAAGGCATGAATAATTGCGGCAAGTTCTAAGTCATGGGTGAGGTAGTTTTTCTTATGACTCTTCAACTGTTTGGACCCATAGGTTATGACTTTCCTATGTTGTATTAGAATACAACTCAACCCTAAGTAGGAGGCATCACTATATCGACTCGACCTGCTCGACAAGGCCAACACAGGTGCAATAGCCAACCGTTTCTTTAGTTCTAAAAAACTCTTTTCACAATTCTCGTTCCACTCAAACTTGACATTCTTCTTTGTGAGCTAAGTTAGAGGAGCAGTTAGGTTAGAAAACCCTTCTACAAACCTGCGGTAATAGCCTGACATTCCAAGAAAGCTACGAATCTCTTTGACCGATGTCAGTTTTTCTCAACCAAGCACTGCCACAATCTTTTCGGGGTTCACTAACACTCTATCATTTGATATGATGTGCCATACGAAGGTATTCTGCTCGAGCTAGAACCTACACTTACTCAGCTTTGCATACAACTTCTTTTCCCTAAGAACCTGCAAAACCTAAGTCAGATGGTGAATGTGTTCCTCTCTATTTTTTGAATAGAACAGGATATCATCGATGAATATAATGACAAACTGATCTAGGAATTATCTAAAAATCCTATTCATCAAATCCATACAGATAGTTGATGTATTGGTTAACCCAAATGGCATGACTAGGAACTCATAGTGTCCGTACAAGGTTCGAAAGGCTGTTTTAGGAATGTCTTCTGCCCTGATCTTTACCTGATGATAATCTAAATATAAGTCTATCTTGGAGAAGATCTGGGCTCCCTGCAATTGATCAAAAATGTCATTGATCCTAAAGATGGGGTACTTGTTCTTGATCGTGACCCTGTTCAGATCTCTGTACTTGATACATAACCTCAACATTCCATTAACTTTTCTTGCAAATGTGACTCCAGCACCCCAAGGGGATACACTATGTCGGATGAATCTACTATCCTGCAATTCATTGATCTATTTTCTCAGCTCCTTCATCTCAACACGACTCATGCGGTAAGGGGTAACCGAAATAGGCTGGGTGTCTAGCAGAAGGTCTATGGTGAATTCAACTTCTCTGTCTATTAGCAGTCTAGGTAGTTCATCTAAGAACATATCCAGAAAGTCCCAGACTACTGGAATCTCTTGAATACAAATTTATTTCTCGAATTTTCCTAGTTAGAGAAAACAGTAGGGTTAAAGCACTTGATAATAAAAAAATTTCCATGAAGGAACAAATGTTAAAGAATTTTATTAATTTGTAAATGACTCCTTATTAGGAGGGTTGAATACAAGCTTCTTATGAAAACAATATACGGTAGCGTGATACGTCGCTAGCCAGTTCATCCTTAGGATTACATCAAAGTCCCCCGTGTCAATCTCTATTAGGTCTACACTCAATTTTGTATATGCTATTTCTATAATACAGGCTCTGTATATAACCTCTCCCAGTAGTGTTCTACTCCCAAGAGTAGACATAAATAACACAGAATCAAGTATTTCAGATGATACATTCAAGTTTGATGTAAAAATATGTGAAACAAATAAATGTGAGGCATCGGTATCAATCAAAACATGTGCAAAATGATTACAGATAGTGTACGTACCCTCCCTGTACCACGTCTGGGTCGGCTTCTGCATCCTGTTGGGTGAGGTTGTAAGCCCTGCCCTGAATAGGAGGTCTGGCCTAATTCTGGTTCCTTAGGCACTCCCTCGCATAATGTTGGGCACTCCCATATATGCGGCAAATATTGTTGAAGCGATAGGAGGGTTGGTCCCCATGATCCCTACCACAATGTTAACAAATCCTACCGCGTCCTGTTGTTGAAATCTGAGGGGGAGCTTGAGTCACCGGTCTAGGTCTCTTGTTCTGTTGAACAAATGCAATAGGTGCTGATCTGCGGTGTGAAGCCGAGGGCCTGAGGTTCCCTACTACTAGAGGAAAAATGCGAAGGTTCCTCTCTACTAGCTGTGCCTTGGCCAGAACAGCCAAATGCGTACTAAAGCTTGAACACATACAGCTATTGTCTAATCTTAGACAGAGATCCCATTCGAACCTTTTTATCTTCCTGCCTTCATCCATCATGCTCTCAGAGGAATACCAGCCCAACTCTAGGAACTTTTGAGTATATTCAGATACAGTCATGTCACCCTA
>NW_019014595.1:370921-381845 GCF_000150535.2 Carica papaya
CAGGATTAAAACCCATTTACTACATGCTTACTGTAGTGAGATTTCCAAAACTAACTATATAGTCAAGAATATAAACATACCATAATCTCATATGCAATCATTCAGAATAACAACTTTTCTCTTTTATCAGCTATTGATATCCATGGGGGTCCATAAGGATATCCCCACTACACATAAACCTTTATTCAACATTTACAAATAACGGGCCGTCCCCATATCCCGTCTTATATGAGCGCCAAAAGATACTATCCCTCAATACCTCGTCCGGTGTGAGGGTGAAATGGACTGCTTCCATACCTCGTCCTGTATAAGTACCAAATTACCAATCATCGATACCCCGTCCGGTATGAGGCAGACTTTACGGTAGGGTTCCCTATGTATCCGATCAGTCCACCATCTCTTAAGATATCCAGTAAAGCTGCCGTTCATCCATCTACTTAATCAAACAATTTTCTGTTTACCTTTAATTTTCAGCTATCTAATTTAACCGTAATCACATAAAACAAGATATCCATGCATCAAGAAAATACAATTGCATCATCATACCAATTTCAATGTATTATCATCCATTCAGAAACTGTAAAATAAGGCAATCAGTTAAACATAGCAACAGTAATAAGTAACCGGTTCTGGCTCCATTAGTAACTTATAATTAATTACGAATATTTTCTAAATTACACAAAATACTGTATTATTATTAATTAAATTTCAATTCCATAACAGGTAATAAGGTGAGAGATTCTTGCTCGAATTGGTGTCCGAGTACTAAGTTTTTTATTGCACCTACTAGCGGTCCCCAAGTTCCCTTAATTCGTCTTCGGGGATTAAAACACATTTCAAATACCTAGAAAAATCCCAGAAAATCCAAAATCAGTGTTAGAAACTCTTTTTAGCCAATTTCAGAATTCTGGCACGGCGGCTCCATCGTGCTCTAGCAACGGCACCGCTGCTCGCGGTAGCGATTTACCTTGGGTTGGCTGTTTTCGGCCGTTTTGGACCGATTTCGGCCGCTTTTATATCAATTCATGTGAGAAAACACGTTAAGAGGCCTCGATTGACTAAAAAAATCAAAATATCGAAGCTTACCGATGGCGAGGTTCTTCGGTGCAGTGGCTCTGCCAGCTCACCTTCGCGGTTGGGTGTTTTGTTTCGGTCAACCTGTAGGAAAAGTAATGGTGATTACAATGGCAAAAAAAATTACATGAAACGGGAATCAGGAAGGACCTCATCGGAGGCAATTTTTTCCTTTCCCGCGGCGGCGCCGCAGGCTTTACCCGCGATTTTCATCTCATTCGCCGATTCTTTTGCTTTGATTTGGCCATGGGGGTGTTCAAAATTGAATTTCGAGCAATTGAAAAAACTTTTACATCTTTTAGCAGTCGGAATTGGTTTCAACGCGGCGACAGGCGGCGGTCGGATCTCCTCCCAACGACTGGCTCTTCTTCTCCGGCGGGGGGTCTGGCGGCTAGGGTTAGGGTTTGATATTAAGAGGGTTATTTATATCTGTCTCTTTTTAATCTGAGCCGTCCATCGTATTTGTTCTTGACCGTCCAATCGCGTTAAATAGAGAGTGAATCTGGACCATTCATCGCTATTTGATCTGGGCTGTCCAATCGCGTTTAAAGGGGGAACGGATTCGGACCGACCGTGCGCGCGGGAACACATACAGACTGTCCAATCGCGGGCACACGGATCGCCAGTGTGGCCTCCCCTGTGGCACCGCGTCTACGTGCCTTACCATGCAGTGCGCACCAGTTTGTCAGGGCTGCTGACTGGGCGTTCTACGTGGCACAATTTCCTTAAATTGCATTTTGATGCCCGGTTTCTGATTTTTTTTTTCAAAAACACCTATATAACCCAAATTTTTACCCATTTTTCTTAAAATTAGTTTCAATTTCATCCTCAAATTAATTTTCTTCATTTTTACATTAAAATAAAATTAAAAAACTAAAAAATATATATTTATATATAAATTGTAATTACATTAAAATTAATTAATTAAGGATATTACAATGTAGATATTGGTTCTCTTGATCTGAAATGGTTAATAGAAGAGTGAGGTATACTAACTCAGTAAAAATATCATATTGATCACTAATATGGAAAATAAAGGTTGGTAAAAATCGTAAAACAACTAATGAAACTTTTAATTTAAGTAAATTTATTTAATATCAAAACATTATTTCTATACTTACTGTTACGAATTTTCCAAAACCAACCTATAACACAAATACCTATATAACATTTATAATTTCATGTACAAGTGAATAAAGTCGGTCATTCTCCCCCTTTACCTGCTTGTTGAGACTCCTGGAAGTCTATAAGGATATCTCTCTACTCGTGAACCCAATATCTAGATTTGCCAATTTACTCGGTCGTCCTATATCCCGTCTAGTAATAGGTGTCAAATATACCATCGCCTCGATACCCTGTCCAGTAATAGGTGTCAAATACACCATCGCATCGATACCCCGTACGGTATGAGATTGAACTATATCTCTCAATCCTTCCGGTATGGGAACCCTTAGTCTCGTCTGGCTAAGGTATTATCTATGGTAGGGTTTTTCCTATGTACCGGATCCGTCCACCCTTTCCCAGGGTACTCAGTAAGCATTTCATATATTGATCCCCATCAACAAACAATCACCAATCGCCTACTAACATCTAATTTTATATTTACTGATAAATCAAACTACATTTAAGCAAATATTGCATTTTTTATACCTTAACAATTAAGAAACGTAATTACAGTCTCTATTTCAAATCAGTCAATCAAATAAAAATTACAATCAGACAATCAATAACAAAGAAGCAATTAAATATAATAATTTAAATCATACGACATAACAATGAGTAATTTATGCAGTATAGAAAAATAAATAGACATATAGACGACTTAGGGCAATCGTACACTAACCAATTTTCCGGGTCCACTAGTTCCCTTTAATTATTATTAGGATTTTTTTAATTTTTACAAACACAAGATTACCGATTTATTAAACCCACATTATCGTACAGGATAGGTGATAGATCTACCTGAATTGGTATTCGAAACACTGTGTTACCACTACGCCTCTGATGGGCTCGGGTTTCTTAATTTCTCTGCAAAAATTAAAATACTAGTTACGTACTTAAAAATACCCCAAAAACTAAAAATTAATGTTGAAAACCTTTTTCGAAACAATTTTAGGGTTCTGGCATGACACCATCGCTGTGCTCCGGCACTGTCTCCGCCACCCACGGCGGCAATTCACCTAGACTTCGCCAGTTTTGACTAGTGTTACATGTATCTTTGTGAAAAAATACATTAGGAAGCATTGATTAGCCAGAAGAATCAAAAAACCAAACCTACTGCGGGGTTCTCGGGGTGCGACGGCTCCACCAGTTCTCCTTCGCGGCTGAGGTTTCTTCTTCGGCTAGCCTGCATAGAAAAGGACGATGAACACAATGGTCAAAGAATCGTGTGAAACAGGAAAGGGAAAGGGAGTCATCAGAGAGGGTTTTGGGTTTTGGCTGTGGCGGCTCCGCCGAACTTTACCCATAATTTTCAGCTCACCCACCATCCATTTTGCTCCAATATGGCCACAGGGAGTCTCTGAATTGAATTCTAAGCAGAGATGAGAAAATTTTACCTTTTTTGGTAGTCGGCGGTAGCTCCGATGCAATGGCAGCTGGGGTTCGACCTTCTTCTCCAATGTCTGGTTATTCTTATTTGGCGAGGGCTGGTGACTAGAGTTAGGTTCTTCTGCGAAAAGAGGTTTAAATACTCATTTCCTCTTCAATCCAAGCCGTCCGTTTAGGTTGACATAGGGCAAGGAGGACCATTCGATGATTTTCTGTTTAGGCTAATAGTGTGAGCGAATTCGGACCGTCCATCACGATCCATCTCGTCCGTTTGATCGCGTGTAAAAAAAATGCATCTTTATTATTCATGCGCGCGGGATGAAGTCTGGACCATCAGATCACCAGACATGCGGATCGCTCGCGTGGCTTCCCACGTGGTGCCGATGTCGGTCTACCTGCTACGCGACGTGCTCTATTTCGCTCGGATTGCTAACTGAGTCGTCCCACGTAGGCGAATTTTTTATTTATGTTATTTTACTCCCTGTTTTCAATTTTCTTTAAAAATACTCACCATATTTAAAATTTTACCAATTTTTCTTAAAATTATTTTCAATTTCGTCCTTAATTTATTTTTTTTCTAAAAAATTCAATAAAACTAATTTAAAATAAAATAAATTAATCATTTATATAAATTTTTTATAAACAACAAAAACTATCCCAAACTAATTTTCCAACCCAAATATTACAATATACTTAAGTTTTATTTAGATGACTTTCATGATGATTCACTAATATACAATATTATATACTAAATACAAATTACAATAATGTTCAAGTTATACCATTTTAAAAAAATTATATATTAATATACAGTAATAACATCTATATTTGTTTGAATTAACATAATAATATAATTGTATATTTTAATCAAATTACTTCACCGATATTTTATTGTATATAATAACAAATAAAAAATAAAAATAAAAGATAAAAAATATATTTATAATTAAATAATATATATTATATATGTAGATATATAATTAAATATATACATGTATATATGTAATTAAATACATTATATATGTATATACATAATTGAATATACAGATACATGCAAATATATATAATTAAATATATATATATATATGCAAATATATAAATGTATATCTATATATATATAATTAAATATATAGATATATGTATGCATATAATTAAATATTTACATGTATATATATAATTATATATATTATGTATATATATAATAAAATAAACAAATTTTATAAAAAGAAAATTAAGTGACAATACCTGTATGTATATACGTGTGTGTGTATATATAATTAGATAAAAAATTAAAGAAAAAGAAAAATAGTTATAAATGATAACAAAATCATCCATACATATTAGACCCTTAAACCACAAATTGGTTAGTTTGAAAAAATTATAAAAATTATAACTTTTGAATCATACAATAATCATAAAAAAATTATACACCATGCATCTAAAAATACAAATAATTACAATAAAATCATAAAAAAACTATCATATATTAATGTCTCATCATTCAAACGAAGTCTTAAAAAGAGAGAATATTTCAGTACATGCAGGTGAGCGATTAATAAAGGGACGAACTAGCTTATTCTATACCCTTCATGATTTTTCACGCTATATGGTACCCAACAAGATATGTATCCATTAAGGAGGGGGCTTTGTCCATTCATCAACGAAAAAACAAAAGAACATAAACCCGGATGCTATATCTATTCCCCTCAGCATAACTATTGTTTAATATCCTATTTATATAGAGATGCTCTGTTCAAGCAAGAAACCTAATGTCAAATATCAAAAATCCCAGTCTCCTCGAATCACATCCAACCTTAGTCAACGAATCCAGTCATATACTACTATAATGACCGGAACTACTGACATTGAGTAAGAATAGCACATAAGGAAATATAGAATTACATTCAAGAGACTATATACTCAGATCAGATGGATAATAGCAAACAGGACATACCAATATCACATTCATAAGTCCGAAAATATTGTTCAAATCAATGACCTTAAAGTCATGTAACCAAGCACAGTAAAGACATTTGTAAAGATACTTATTGGAGCCATTACCAATAGCTAGGCATTCATATAGAAGGACAACAGTTTAAAAACCACCACGAAGTCGGAGGACAAGATGCAGGGTGGACTCCTTCTGGATGTTGTAATCTGCCAGGGTACGTCCATCCTCCAGCTGCTTACCTGCAAAGATCAACCTCTGCTGATCAGGAGGAATACCCTCTTTGTCTTGGATCTTAGCTTTGACATTATCAATTGTATCAGAACTCTCAACCTCGAGAGTAATGGTTTTTCCTGTCAGCGTCTTCACAAATATCTGCATTCCACCACGCAATCGAAGCACCAAATGGAGAGTTGACTCCTTCTGAATGTTGTAATCAGCTAAGGTCCTCCCATCCTCCAACTGCTTACCAGCAAAAATCAGCCTCTGTTGGTCTGGTGGAATCCCTTCCTTGTCTTGGATTTTAGTCTTGACATTGTCAATGGTATCTGAACTTTCAACTTCCAAGGTGATTGTCTTCCCAGTAAGAGTCTTCACAAAAATCTGCATACCTCCCCGAAGTCTAAGTACCAAGTGGAGGGTGGATTCCTTTTGGATGTTGTAGTCTGCAAGGGTACGACCATCTTCAAGCTGTTTTCCTGCAAAGATAAGCCTCTGCTGATCTGGTGGGATTCCTTCCTTATCTTGGATCTTGGCTTTTACATTGTCAATTGTATCAGAACTCTCGACCTCCAAGGTTATAGTCTTCCCTGTCAGAGTCTTAACAAATATCTGCATACCACCACGAAGGCGAAGCACCAAGTGAAGAGTAGACTCCTTCTGAATGTTGTAGTCAGCAAGGTCCTGCCATCTTCTAGCTGTTTGCCCGCAAATATCAACCTCTGCTGATCAGGGGGGATTCCCTCCTTGTCCTGAATCTTGGCTTTAACATTATCAATTGTGTCAGAACTCTCCACTTCCAGTGTGATGGTTTTCCCAGTGAGGGTTTTCACAAAGATTTGCATACCACCCCTAAGACGAAGAACCAGGTGAAGGGTGGACTCCTTCTGAATATTGTAATCTGCAAGAGTGCGACCATCTTCAAGCTGTTTGCCAGCAAATATCAACCTTTGCTGATCTGGTGGAATACCTTCCTTGTCCTGAATCTTTGCTTTGACATTGTCAATTGTGTCAGAACTTTCAACTTCCAATGTGATAGTTTTACCGGTCAGGGTTTTCACGAAAATCTGCATGCCACCCCTCAGACGGAGAACCAAGTGGAGGGTTGACTCCTTTTGGATGTTGTAGTCAGCCAGAGTGCGGCCATCCTCAAGCTGTTTGCCAGCAAAAATCAATCTCTGCTGGTCTGGAGGGATTCCCTCCTTATCCTGAATCTTAGCCTTGACATTATCAATAGTGTCAGAGCTCTCAACCTCGAGGGTGACGGTCTTGCCAGTAAGTGTTTTCACAAAGATTTGCATCTGTTGAGCAAGTTAGAAGATTAGGCCCTAATTCACAATACCCGTCAAACATCCAAAATTTCAAAATACCAAAACTTTCAACCTGGGGGTAATAAGGAACATATTCATCATAAAAAATTGAACAATATAATTATAGATCATGTTTTAGACCATAAATTATAACAAAGGACAAACTTTGATATCCCAAGAAAAGGCAACAAGGAAAAATGAAAAAAGGAGTTCAAACAAATCGTTGTTCTTTCACTTATGAAGATAACAGTAGATACCAATTAAGGGAAAAGTATAACCTAAAACTTCAAACAAATCAAGAAGCCCTAATCTATACAGAAGACCTAATCCATACAGAAGGAATCCTAATTAAGGTATGTCTATTACAATATAAGAACCAATCAACAAAAGATCTTTGCAAATGAAATTTTGGTTAATAGAAAACTGTAAATCAACATAAAAGAACAGATTAGTGACGATAATGAAAGAAACCCGTAATTTATAAAATCATTAATCAAGAAGCCCTAATCGATACAAAAGAAACCTCAATCCATACAAAAGAAACCCTAATCAAGGCACGTGTATTACAGTTTAAAAACCAATGAACAAAAATGTTTACAAACGAAATTTTGGCTAATAGAACACTGTAAATCAACATAAAAGCTTAGATTAGTGAAACCCGTGATCTATACACCGTAAATCAAGAAGACATAATCTATACAAAAGAAACCGTAATCCATATAAAAGAAACCCTAATAAAGGTACGTGTATTACAAAATAAGAACCAATCAACAAAAGATGTTTACAAATGAAATTTTGTTTAATAGAACACCGTAAATCAACAAAAAAGCACAGATTAATGACAATAATTAAAGAAACCCGTCATCTATACCCCGTAAATCAAGAAGCCCTAATCTATACAAAGGAAACCATAATCCATACGAAGGAAACCCTAATCGAGGTACGTGTATTACAATATGAAAACCAATTAACGACAGATGTTTACAAATGAAATTTTGGTTAATAGAACACCGTTGATCAACATAAAAGCACAGATTGATAACGAAAATGAAAGAAAAATCACTGCATAATATTAAAATTGAAAAGGGATCTGCTCAACAGTTATAACAAAATTCTCGTATGAGCGAAAGAGAAGCAGATCTAAGCAAGCAACAAGAAAATCCAGAAAGCAGATTCAGGACTTACCTTGAGTTGAGAATCGGAGAAAGAGATTTCGAAGGTAGATCGATGATTACCAGTTTTTGCTTTGCGAATATGAAAGGTCGAGGGGTCGAGCGCTGTTTATATAGCGAAACTAGAGCCTTAGTGATTAAGAAAAATCTAAAAGAAATGTCCAATAATATTTCGCCACGCGTCAATGGGCTTTTCTTGATGATTTCTACACGTCAAGATTGGGTTCTTTCCTTCCTCCAGATTCTTCTCGTGACACCTAACGCAAGCGCAAGCGCAAGCGCAAACGCAAACGCAAACGCAACGGCAGCGTATTGACTTTACAAAAACGGTGCGTTTTAGTGTTTTCGAGTTTTATTTCTTATCCCCGTTTTTTCTTTTAAATCATTTTCCATTTTCAGGGGATTCATATTTTATAAAGGTGACGGAAAATCATAAAAACCAAAGGCAAGTCATACTTCCCTTTTACATGAATATATAAATATATATGTTAAAAAATTAATATAAAAAGGGATGATTTCATAATTGTTTTGATGAAGAATGTTATAGTTTTTATATAAATAGAGGCGTTACAGTTACCACAATTATTGCTAGAATATATATAATATTGTTTTGGTTTATTTGAAATTAAAAAATAAAATTTTGTTTTTGTTTTGAAGTAATTATTTTATTTATATATTTAATATTTTAAAATTTTTATTTAAAAAATATAACTGTCGTAAAGTTACCTCAATTATTAATATATGTATACCCGCAGAATTGGATTCTTTAATTATTTTATGAATTTTTAGTTCCATGGATCTAACCGCAAAAACATAATTCATTCTCTCTTTTGCATAAATATATATTTATGCATATATGTTAAAAAAATTAATATAAGAGGCAAAGTTATTTTACAATTGTTTTGATGAGATATTTTGTGATTTTTATAAAAATAGAAGCGTACACACCGGATCCACCACAAATCATTTCTAGAGTATATATATTTGATTTATTTTTGAAATTAAAAGATAAACTTTTGACTTTTTGTTTTGAAGCAATTAATTTAGTCATTTAAATTATTTTATTTATATATTTAATATTTTAAGAATTTATTTCAAAAAAAAAAACTGACACACACACACACACACAGATGCAAGATATAAATAAATATTTTCTATCTAAACATATATTATTAATTAAAAAATTAATTACAATTTCAGCCTCCAATTTATGAAGTAAAAGAAAAAAAAAATAAAAGAAATGAAAAACAAGGTGTACAAGTAAAACGTTAAACATGTACGACAAGCGCTTGTACGACATAGACTATTGGAATTGAATTCCTAATTACTTTATGAATTCTCAGTTCAATGGATCTAACCACAAAACCTTTTCTTAATTACTTGAACCTAAACTCCATTCGATTCTCCAATAGCACAAAACTTTTTTCTCCTGAATTAAAAGAAAGATCTCAAATGCAGATACTACAGTGAACTGCATTGCTCTGATCCCTACAATGAACTTGATTGTCTATACGACCAGCAACTTGAACCTAAACTTCAAATCATCCAATGAAATTTGACAACCAAAGAGAGCTAAAAGCAATGGATGCCAATATGACATAGCATACTATAAAAAGATTAAAAAAAGAGAAAAGAAATGGAAGAGAATAAAAGATATTGTAAATAAATATTTATTCAAATAACTATTTTGCTTGCAACAGAGAGACTTTTAAAGTCTCCAAACATAACAAATCAACATCTTGGGATGACAATACAATAGCACTTGATAGTATCTAAGCCATTCATTAAAATGGCTAAAGAGTACGACATAACAGAAGTATAAGGACACCAAAGACAACCAGTTAGATATATAGCATTATCTCATCACACTTAGAATCCACCACGAAGACGAAGGACAAGGTGCAGAGTTGATTCC
This sequence comes from Carica papaya, assembly GCF_000150535.2. The sequence continues at coordinate 381,110 of NW_019014595.1, forward strand.
TTTTGAATGTTGTAGTCTGCCAAGGTCCTCCCATCCTCTAGCTGCTTCCCAGCAAAGATCAACCTCTGCTGGTCGGGTGGGATTCCCTCCTTGTCTTGGATTTTTGCCTTTACGTTATCAATGGTGTCAGAACTTTCCACCTCCAAAGTGATAGTCTTTCCTGTCAAAGTCTTAACAAAAATCTGCATGCCACCACGAAGACGGAGCACCAAGTGGAGTGTAGATTCCTTTTGGATATTATAGTCTGCAAGGGTTCTTCCATCCTCAAGCTGCTTACCAGCAAATATGAGCCTTTGTTGGTCTGGTGGGATACCCTCCTTGTCCTGGATTTTTGCCTTGACATTGTCAATAGTATCAGAACTCTCAACTTCCAAAGTGATGGTTTTCCCAGTAAGAGTCTTAACGAAAATTTGCATACCACCACGGAGTCGAAGCACCAAGTGTAGGGTTGACTCTTTCTGGATGTTGTAGTCAGCAAGAGTTCTTCCATCTTCAAGTTGCTTACCAGCAAATATTAACCTTTGTTGGTCCGGTGGGATTCCCTCCTTGTCTTGAATTTTGGCCTTAACATTATCAATGGTATCAGAACTTTCAAATTCCAAAGTAATGGTCTTTCCAGTGAGAGTCTTCACAAAAATTTGCATCCCTCCCTTAAGACGTAGGTCAAGGTGAAGAGTAGACTCTTTATGAATGTTATAATCAGCAAGAGTCCTTCCATGTTCAAGCTGCTTACCAG
>NW_019014595.1:385120-406566 GCF_000150535.2 Carica papaya
GTAAAGGGGACTTCTCTTCAGAAAAGAAATTGAGTACCTGTTGTTATACAGGCTCCAATAGAAGATATCTGCTGGTAAACTGGCAGATAAGGTTATTGGACAGGTTGTTTAACTTATACTCAATCTTTTTATGGGTTATATGGAGAGAAAGGAATAGAAGAACATTTAAAAGTGTTTGAGATATATGGCTTCATTCTCTTAAATATGCTTTAGTAGCCATCCCATTTGTGATTTTTATCAGCTATTGGATTTCTAGATACTTTGGTCTGTACTTAATGTACTTTCTCTCCTTTGTACAGGGGTGACATCCCCTTAGTGCCTCGAGTATCAATTTTATTCTACTAGGTAAATGTATTACATTTTGAGTAAGGATATTTGAGGGAATTGAGCAACCAAGAGAATGGTTATTCTCAAAATTCAATTGAAGTACTAACTAATCTCTGCTTGAACTTAAAAATTCTCAGCTTGAACTTAGATGTTATCTCATATTCAAACATATCTTGGCAAACTTAGTCGCTGTATTTGGAGCTTGCTTTATCCCTTGGAAAAGCTTAAACTGCTTCCTTATGAGACATCCAATAGATCTGTCATCAGTCAATGTCAGTAAGCAAACTAAAACGCCAAATTCCTTGGATGTCAAGATCTATATATTTTTCAAGAAGGACCTCAAAATGTGTATCAATTTTGATCATGGAGAGGAGACCTCATTCTCTTATTCTCTTGTTCAGGCAATATGAGATTCTTTTGCGTCCTAGATGTATCCTAGTCCACAACTAAGAAAGAGGAAAATGGGACTTTATCTCCGCGAAAGAAAAGGAGGACCTCTTGTTATACAGGCAGATCAGGCTATTGGAAGCGTTCTTTAACTTACCACCCTTTTGGGTTATTTGGTGAGGGGAATAGGAGGTTGTTTAAAAAATCCAATTCTCTTTTTGATAGTTGGAAATATATGGCCTCATTCTCTTAACCTATGATTTAATGGCATGCTATTTCTGATTTTTGTTAGCTTTGGGGCATCATGATACTTTAACTTGTGTTAGGACTAGCATCCCTATGGTGCCTTGAGTGATAGATTTTGTCCTACTAAAAAAGGTGTCTTATAATTTTGAGTAATAGATTACACCATAGTTTCTAAGTTGTTGTTAAAGCCAGGTGGTTCTAGAACTAAGCTTTATTTAAGCCAAACTCAAAGTTCACAATCAATTGACAACATCAGTGATGACTATTCCTTTTTTTCATGCAAAAATAAGGACTACGGAGGAATTCTGAGCGCTCATTAGGGGAAAAACAAGGACAAAAGAAGAGGTCAACATAAAGAGTCAAATTATTGTGTCAATGATAATTTTTTTGAGAGAAAAAAGAATGTGTTAATAGAGCACCAAGGGGTTCCCACCTATGTACAACTTGTTAATGATAAGTGATTGCCTTGCTTTCTTTTTTGTACTCTTTTTGGGTCTTTCTCACTGACTTCCATTCTATAGGCTTTGTTGCTTTTCTCTTCCTCTGAATCCAGATTGTGTAGGGACGTTGAATTTGCTGTTCTTTTTGTTTACACCTTATTTTTTCTTCGAGTGCCTGCTACTTTATGTTCAAGCTTGATATTTTTAGAACTTTCATTTGTTTGTGTTTCTTGTATTTATTAATGAGCTTCTGTTGTTCAGATGATTAGACAACAAGGAAACAAGATCATGGAGAATTGACTATTCAATTACCTTGCAGGGGCTATAATATTGGAATTCGACTGATTGATGAGTTTCTAGCAAAATCTAACATCTCCAGATGTGTTGACTTCAAAGAGACCGCTGAAGTTATTGCAAAGGTCATTATTTGTCTAATATGAATTCAAACAATTATACATTTTCCTTAACAGCTCTAAAGCCATTAGGTAGTGTTGCTTGGCATAAGTATTGCTTATGCAGATCAGTTAACAGATTGTTTCCTTTCTTAGTTGATTTTTTGGTATTAGCTCTGCTAGGATTATTGTTGCTATCATTGTTATTATTGGTTTCTTTTGTTCTCGTTTTAATTTTTAAAGTTGGGCTGACAGATAAAAAGATATATTTTGTATTAAACTGTATCTGTACATATAACCAACAAAAATGAAGATGAAGACATGTAGACTTGAGCATAGCAGCAAATGCACTGGTAGGATTATTCTCTTTTGGAGATAAAAGGAATATCATTGAAAGGCACCAAGAAGATGCCGCCCAATTTATAAGGGATCACAGAAGATCCAAAACTAAAATGTCTGTAAGGTTTCCGAAACCTCACCATTTAAAATAGGATGCTTTGTAAACAAATTACTGGCGTGTGGAGCTGCTACTCTAATTCTATCAAAAGGAGAGCAAAGCAATTGAAAACTCTCTCTCTCTCTCTGATCCAGAGTATGGACATAGGAATAAAAGCATAATTTGTTTCCTAGATTTGTGTGCTTTAAGTACTGGACCAAGTTCAACGTTTAACTGCAGCCTACCTTAAGCAACTGAAGCCAAGTTAAGTTGGTCTAAATCAGAATTCCACTGTCTTCTAACCTACAGACAATAAAAAAGATGTTGGGGGATTTGCATTCATGAAGGCACATAGAGCAACAGTTTCTCAATTATCTGTGGTTTCTTCCTTAAGTTGCCCATGGTAAGAATTCTATCCATGCCACTTCCCAAAAAAGAGGCAATCCTGGGATGCCTTAATTTTCCATATTTGCTTTCATGGGAACCTAAAGGCTGCTCCTGTCGAGCTACTCACACAGTAATAGGTAGATTTCACCAAAAATTTCCCATCTCTTTTCTTTGAGAAGAGAAGATGTATATAGCTGCTGCACCAAGAGGTTGCAACCCAAATACAAGAAATTATAAAGATCTCAAAGACAAGTAATCGAACAGATTACAAAATCAATCCAATCTTGGATTGGCTTGCCTTTTAGCAAGATACTGAAGATCCTAATAAAAAATCTCTAATATAAGAAAAAGACTACATTCTCAAAAGCTCTCTTATTTCTCTCATTTCAAATAACCCAAACAATATACAAGGAAATTAAGGTCACTATACCAAAGTCATCTAGTCTTAGACCAAGTGTGGAGTGGATGATTTGGGGATTCCCACCCATTCAAACACAAAAAATGATTGTCAAGTGTAGTTCTACCTCATTTCACCAGGTTGTCCAAGGTAAGAATCCTCGCCAACACAGCTTACCATGCAAAAAACACAGTGTGAGGCGAGGCTTTAGTCTTCTTCACTTGTGTCCTGGGGAAACAATCCAAATCTGATTAAAGTGCTAAATTAAGAGTATGGTTAGAGAGGTCAATGGTTCAATTATTTCAAAAAAAAAAAAAAAAAATCCAAATCTGATTAAAAAAATTAGGATCACCGAAAGATTTCACCAAAAATTTGCCACTTTGTCTTATCTTCTAAACAAGCGTATATTCATGATTCGGATGTACAATAACATCACCCAGTACAAAAAGAAGATTAATCTTATTTCAAAAAAATAAGAAGATTGATCCATTGGTCATTCTCCCAATCATATGGATCATGAAGAAGAGAAATATTCCATTGGATTGCACTTGCATTCACCTCATAACACTCCCTAATCTTTGCATTTTCTAACCTTGCAATCAAAAAAATTCTGAGGTTAGCAGTCTTTCGGTGATAACAGTGATCAATCCAAAACCTGATCCTTCACTCGCTGCCTACAAAGAAATTTGTGCAACTCAAAATGTTGAATCATTTCCTATTAATCCAGCTTCATGGACTACAGCCAAAAGTGCCTGTGCTTCAACTGCTGGTCCAACCATTATCTGCACGACTGAGTTGGCAGCAATAAACTTTCTCCATAGATCATTAGAGGAAGACAGGAAGTGCCATATCCATTTAGTGAGAAATGCCTTGTTGAAGGTAGAAATGGACCTTATGCCTGGATCTTCCCGGGACTGTGGCTATTCTCAGGCAACCAGATAATACATTTTGCTGTGCACTATTACCCTGCAATATCTGCACTATAAAAACTCAAATCTCTCATTGTTTGGAATAAGAAAAGGAGAAAAAGTAAATGGGAAGATTAGACAGTGCTGCTTTAATCAGACTCACAACTCCCCTCCTGCAGTTCGGATAAGATAGGGCCCTGTAACTCAATATCCCTTGTTTCATAACCGAGTGGAAGGCCAATTATTAATATGACAAAGAGGCAACCTTGCAAGCAAGAACATTAACTATCTCGTTAGCTCTAATGCCATTCCCCATAGGAACCATTTTGCAACTTATTCAATTGAACTTTGCGACTCAAACAGCTTGGAAACAAAGGAGAATAATCTCAGGTTCATGAGCGACTCGTCCCATGGCATTAAGGATAAAGTTTTCATCTGCAGTTTTTGAGCTCCATCTCCTGATTCTTCCCACCAAATTTAAGGCTGTGAAACAATTTTACCTTTCCAGCTCTTATAAAGAATATGGTTGAAACCTTCCATAACAAGGACGACTGAAAATTTTCACTTTTTCATTAAGGCCTTCATGGGGCAATCATCCTCAGAATGTTCATCTCAGCACTTGGATAATAAGGCCATCAGATCCAAAAATTCATCTACATTCCAATCATTGAGGCTTCTAGATAGGTAGATATTTCATATAAACTTGTTGGCTGGATCAGATTCTACCAGATGAAAGTCTGTTAGACATTTGGTCCTGGAAAATAAGAAACACTAGGGAGAAAGGACATCATATTTCTCTCATCAGCTATTTTCAGTCTAATTGCATGGTTTTGTTTTCATCTAGAATCCTCTATGCATCTGTGTTGGATTTTATAGATGAAAAGTCATATACATTCATCAACTAGGTAGGCAAACAAAAAACTAAAGGATATTGTTGATAAAGAATCTGGGAAATCTTAGAAAAAAGGAATGTGAGAGTTTATTTCTTGGATGCCTTTCCTTTGTGATTTTCTGGAGAATATATGCCAAAAAGATCTTAGCATCAGGAATTGCCAGCTTTTTGTACCATGAATTTCGTCTGTAGGAACTCTTTTGCATTGTCATTCTGGAGCTGGACTTAATAAGCTCGATGTAGAATCTTGGTCAAACAGTTGCTTTGGGTGTTGGGTATGCCAGCTTTTTGATGTTTAGACATGAGAAGACACAAATGTTTATGGTAATGTTGACTGGCGAGATGCATTTATATGTGTCTGAGATAATACATTCTTGTTTTGGGAAATAAACAATCTTAACCGTCTTTTAAGGTTGAGTACATGCCAAATAATTTAATTCATGGGATTTTCGGAGTGTTTTGGCTATAACTATCTTCCTTATAACATCGTGAGCTGTGTTAGAATCTAGGAGGTCAATTTCTTAATTTTGCAATTTGCTTCGTAGAAGAATTTCGGGGCCTACAGCCCATGCTGGACCACTCGTTAAATTAGATAACGAATCTTTTGAAACTAGGCCATGCTTGATGTACTGGTTATGATTGAAATGTAAAGTGTTGCCTGGGTAATATTTTTGTGCTGTGCTTGAATTGCCAACTTTTGAAATATTTGGATAATATTATGTGTTTTCGGACTGCTTTGACGTATTTGGTAAATTTTTTTAGAACTATGGGAAAGGCCTTATTCATATATCCTCGTAAATATCTTCTTTGATCAGGTGGGTTTCAAAATGTTCTTAGGGGTCACTGCATCTGTGACCAATTGGGATGCTGATGGGACTTGTTGCAGTATTCTTTTGGAGGATAACCCTCTGGTAGACTTTGTAGAGCTCCCTGATACATGTCAAGGTCTATACTACTGCAACATCTTGAGTGGGGTCATTAGAGGAGCCCTGGAGATGGTGAGTATTCTTTATGGCACATCTTTTAACATTTTTCTCTTAATTTCATAACATAATGTCTCCTTTTCTCTTGTTTCAATGTCCTGTAAACAGCAACATGTATTCTTGTAACTGGTCTTTGTTGTTTGTATCACATAAAAATAAATAGCTCTTTGTTTAAAGAGTTAATCACATTGCAATGCCGAAGAAGCTAGTCCTATGATGGAGTTTCATGGTTCAAACTTTAAACTTCCTTTTTTTCTGTGTTAATTGATACTCTGTGTACTTCTAAACCACCTCATGTTAGCAAGTCATGAGTGCTCAAAAATGTGTTTTGTGCTTAATGCCTGCATATCTGTCAGTAATTTTGATAATAGACGAAGATGCTGTTCATACGACTTCTAGTATCCTGCTTATATTACAAGATGTCTGGTTCATGAATACTGTCCTCTCCAAAAAGTATCTGCAACAGGGGTTAGGAAACAGCAGATTCTTTTTGCCGGGATTATCTGTTGCTCATCTTGACAAGGGAGTTTGCGCAGCTATTACTTAGTTGTCATAAATTGTCCTTGTCCTTCTTGAGATGGTATTGCTTAATTCTAATTTTGTTTCTCTTTCTAAATCGTGCTCAGGTGTCAATGAAGACTGAAGTGACATGGATCCGGGATGTGCTGCATGGTGATGACGCATATGAATTACAAGTGAAACTTTTGAAGCAAGTTCCAGAGGAATATCCATACAAAGATGACGAGTGATGGGAAAAAAAAGAAACACTTGCCTTCAATATATGCCTTCAATTCCTCTTGTAACATCTGTTTCTATTTAATCATCTAACAGTAAGATTGATTAGATATTACATGTTCGATTTATGCTGTTATGATTTATGGTGTTCTTTTTTGCCGTCCTTAGTTTATGTATTCCCGTTCAATTACTGAAAGAAATAGGTTAGTGGACATTTTCTTCTAGAAAATATAAGGGTATGTTTTCATTCTCTGTAAACAAAATGAAGATGGTACCATAGAAACGTTAGTATTCAAACCTGTATCTTAGAAAATAAAAACAGGTCATGAATCTGAACATAATAAAAACAAAGTTACAAGTTGACTTTGAAGTTTTAGCAAAGGGGAAAAATTCCGGTGCATTGGAGCCATATTGACGAAGAGCAATGGCCACTCAGAATATTCAAGAGATAACATATTAAAAGGTCCGTTAAGTACACATAATGTTTAAGTGTAAATATAATTTGTGTTTTTAAATTTTTATCACTAATAATATATCTAATATAATTAGACAGATACTAATATAGTAGAAGATCTGTTCGTACAGACATTAAAATTTAAAAATATTGTCAGTATAACAATCACGTGATTAATTTTCTCATTGTCAGTATGTTCTTTTATAATACTGTATTTATAAGTATTGTTAGAAGAAAATTTGAGTGGCATTGTTGTAAAAGATTTTTTTTCTGTTTTTATGTCTATTTTGTATTTTTATAAATTTATATTCGATTTCTAATTGTTTGGAGATAAAAAAAAAAATAGAAGAAAAAGGAAAAACAAGAGGAAATATTTGCTAGTATGGTGGCCACACGATGGTCACGTGACTGTTATGTTTGTAATTTTTTTGAAACATGATAATTACTCTGTTTTATGGTATTTGATACAAATATTTAAAATTTAAATAAATTGTATTTAAATGGGAATTTTTTTTTTTTTTGGATGTATTATCAGGAGAATGGTTGTTAAATTAAGTGCATGTACATAAGAGTAATTATGATAAATATCTATCTAAATTTAGTGGCACAGAAATAATATGCTCCATTACATTTTGTCTCCATGAAAGCAACTCTTTCTATACCTGGTCCAAAAACAGTAATTTGACGACGACATTTTTATAGGATCTGTTCTAATCGGACAAGTGGCATTCTCTCTTTGGTGCCGACACCCATGTATTCCTCCCCAAACGTTTCTTGGTTACAAATTATCTACTCGTTGCAAAATGTTACAGACTCCTATATTTCAATTATGCTCAATCATATGTAACGTATTTTATGGGTAGAATCTATAGATATCTAATTTATTTTTCTTTATTGCTTCTTCCAAAGACAACAACAACACAAGTACAGAGAAAGATGTCGACCCACCCAGAATATCTACATACTTTTATACGAACACACACACATCAAATTTTTATATAGTTATGCTTTTCATGGAGTCATGGGATCTCACAATATATATAGTACAAACTTCTAAAGAAGATGTGGTCCAGATTGATTTATTGAATTAATTATAGTTTACAAAAATAAGCAGATATAAGTTTATAATGAAATATATAATTTACCTGTAATAGCAAATTAAATGGAATGAGATATTTATTTCCTCTGAATTCTGTTTTCTTTTTTCTTTTCTCTTTTTTTTTTCTAAACATTTGAGATTATCCTATGCTTATGTTACTAGAAGAAAATGCATATAAAAGTTAGTCATTACATATGCAACGATGCTATAATTAATGACTCTGTTTTCTTCCCCCCTAAAGCTAAATGGTTTTTACCTCCTTTAGGATAAGTGTTCCCATGGAAAATTTCTAATATTTTAATTAAAATTTAAAAATATAATTTTTTTATAATATTTTTTTTTTATCTAAAGTAATTTAATCTGAATTAAAATCGATAGGTTTATTTTTATATAAAAAAAAACAATTTTTCAAGAACTCCACAAACAATTTTTTTTTTATCTTATTCAATCCTTGTGGCTCAAGTCTAATTTTTTGGTCCAGTTAAAAATTTGATACGAATATGAATAAATTTATTTGATACTGAGTATATATGTTTTGATAAATTTAAAATTTATTAGAATTTTTTCAAATTTATTAAGAACAAAAAAAATTTAGAATCATCTGTGAAAAAAAAATATTTATTCAGATACGTAATATTTAACATTTTGGTTAAATTTTCAAATCATCAGGAAGATGAATTATGTATGGATTGTTGATTTACCTACTCTGGCATTAAATATTTTGAAATATTTCAGTTTTCCTATGAAATTTGTAATTTTATATTTTCAAAATATTTTCAAAAATAAGGAATAAAGAAGAAATAAGAAATAACCAATTTGAAAAGAAATCTAAAAAACTGGGGTTAAAGTAAAAATAATAAAAATTTAGTCACGTGAACCGCCACGTCAGCAGCGCGGCCGGTCGCCATGTGCCGCGTGGCAGACACGTGAACACGCGTCCACGCGGGAAGCCACACAGACGATCACGTGCCAATAGATCCAACAGCCTAGATCTCCTCTCGCGCACACAGACAACCTAGATTTGTTCCCTCTTCAGGTGCAATCGAACGATCAGATTTAATCCGATCGTACTATCTAGGTTTATTCTCCAAATAAGAGCAATCCAACATATGGGAGAGGGCTACGTGTCCCTGCACAAATGGCCTAGATCGACGCAAGGGAGGGGGGGAGATATTTAAGCGTTGCATCCCAGGAAGCTCTAACCTTAGCCGCATATGCCCTCGCCGGAGAAGAAGAAGAAGGGTGGTCGGAAAAAAACCTATCATCGTTGATGTCGCATCGAAGCCACCGCCGACATCGGAGAGATAAATATTTTCCCCTCTTTCGTTTGAAATTTGATTTTAAGCCTCCCCACAACCATATCAGAGCTAAAAATTCAAAAGAGAAGCCAGAAATCGAAAGCAAAGCTTGGTCAAGCCGCTGCGATCATGACTTAAAAACTGCTCCAGTTGAGCGTTTTTCGTTTTCCATTCCCTTTGATTTTTCTACTGTTATGCTTATAATCTTTTTCTGGTGCAGATCGACCGAAGATAACCCTTAGCTGCTAGAGAGGAAAGGCAGAGTTGCCGCACTGAAAAATTTTTCGCCGTTAAAGCTTTGATTTTTTTCTTTTTTCGGTCAGTATAGGCTACCTAACCCCCATTTTTTACATGTTTACGTACAAAATAGGCAAAAAATAGGCTAAAACTGGCTAGAAACAGCCAAATCAAAAGGAGACATCGTCGTGCTGGAACCCTAAACCAGTCAAGAAGTTTAAAAATGCCTTTTTTTGGCATTTTTAGGGTATTTTGGAATAAGTGATGTGTGTTTTTTATTTTCACAGAAAAAATTCAGGAAATTCGAGAACTACTAGAAAATGTAATGAAAAAGCGGTGTTTCAAACACCAACCCAGTATAAGAATCTCTTACCCTTTTATCCCATTATAGTAAATTAAAGTCTAATAATTAATAACAGTATATTTTGTAAATATTTAAAATCTCTAATTAATTGAATACAGGTCATCAGTAGAGCTGGCAACTGGTCAGTGTATGATATCGCCCTAGTTGTGGTGTCTATTTATTCCTATACTGCCTAAATTACTTATTGTTATATCGTGTGCTTTTATTTATTAATTTTAATTGCTTTCTCATTTATTGATTTCTTAGTTGTTATTTCCATCTATTGGCTGATTTGAAGTAAATGTTTTAATCACATTTTCTTAATTATTTATATTGTGTGTTTACATGTCATACTATTAATATGAGATGGTTGTGTATAATTAGTGACTAGTTGATGATGTGGATATGTGTAAAAAAAGCTTATCGGGTATCATGTGAAAGGTTGTACGGACCAGGTGCATAGGGCAAACTCAATAGTAGACATTGCCTTAGTCGAATGGGGCTAAAAAATCTCATATCGGAAAGGGTTTGGAGATATAGTTCACCCTTATACCATACAGATTATTGAGACGGTGGTACATTCGGCACTTATTACTGGACAGGGTATGAGGACAGCCAGTTAATTGATAAATTCAATATTAGGTCTGTACGTAAGAGAAACCCTATGGACTCCTAGATGTACCGGTAAGTAGGTAAAAAAATAACATTTACTATTTATGTTCCTTTAAAGGTATAATAAATTGTTATCCTAATTATTACTTTCATAAGCCAGTTTTGGAAACTTAAAAATGGTAGGTATGAAACTTATGTTTTTATATTATATGAATTTATTAAAAAAGAAAATGGTTCAATTGGTTGTTTTAATATTTTTTTACTAACATTTAATTTTTCGTATCGATGTTAAGTGTTGACATTTTTACTCGGCTAGTATATCTCATCCTCATTATTTAATCATTTAAGATCTGGAAGACCAAGATTCGAATCTTGAACAGTAAAAAAGTTGCAACTAGAAGTTGCCTCCTGCATCCCATCAGAGTTGTCTAGCTGAGGTTGACTCTATAAGAATTTAGTTACGTATTTATTTATGTTATTTTAAATTTTCTAAAAGAGACATTCTCATAACCCTATTTGGTATCCCAATTTACTGTGTAAAAAATGTAAATTCTAAACTCTTAATTGCTTCTGTTATTATTTTACTAATTTAATATTCTCGTTTTCATTAAGTTTTGGGTATTTACAGTTGGTATCAAAGTCACGTTTCTTGAAACCATTCATTGTATAAAAGTTAGAATCGTTTAATGTAACCCAACACTCAACCATTCATTGTGAAATACAGGTACAAGGACATGAGGAGAGGAAGACCCCCACTGAACAGAGACACCTGGGATGGGTCGCTTCGAAATAGATGTCGGTTGGTTCTTCAAGATTCTGGAGAGACTCGTCTCTGCTCAGCTGGTTTGGGAAGAAATGAGGGAGCTGTCTGACCCTCCACCACTGATACAGTATGAGTCACCCTTACAACGAGAAGATCCAGTGCTACCTCGATACAACTTTTCTCTTCCACTGTATCATTCAATACTGCCATAATACAATCTGGTGCCCTTATTATTCAACCAAGTGCCACCACAAGGTCACATGGTTCCTCCTCAGCATAATCCAGTTCCTCTTCAACATGATGTAGTTCCACCTATGATGGACCTGAGCTATATTAAGTGGCACAAGAAACTTAACTCATCTAATTTTACAGGGGTATTCACGTTCGAAGAAGTTGAATACTGGCTGGCAGGGACAGAGAAGGTCTTCGTAACTCTTAGGGTAATTCTCGAATAGAAGTCATATTTGTTACTTACATGCTCGTAGGTAAGGCAAGTCGTTGGTGGCAACTAAAGTAGGCCATTCTACCTATTCCGGTCATCTGGGAACAGTTCCTAATAGCTTTCAATATAGAGTACTTCTCAGAACACTTTCGGCATTTTGAAGGAGATGGAGTTTGCACATCTGGTCCAGTGTGATATGATAGTGTTTGAGTATGGCTGAAAATTCCTTGAGTTGGGTCGATACTCTCTGAAAAGCATGATGGATGAAGGCAAAAAAGCAAGTAAGTTTAAATGGGGCCTCCGTCCTGAGATCAGATAGTAACTGTATTTATTCAAGCTCAGTACCTACTCAGTAGTTTTAGCTAAGGCACAGCTGGTAAAAATGAACTTTCACATCTTTCTTCCAGCAGTGGCCAATTTCAGCCCCTAATTCTATATCGCAGATCAACACCTACTGTACCAATTCAACAGAACAAGAGACCTGGACCTGCGACTCAAACTCCTCCTCAGACCGCGACAATAGGACGCAGCAGGACTTGCCAACACTATGAAAAAGACCATGGGGACCGACGCTACTATCGTCTCAACAATATATGTTGCATACCTGGAATTGCCCAATACTATGTCAGAGAGTGTTCACAAAATCAGAATCAGAGCAGATCTCCAATCCAAGGTAAAGCCTATACCCTCACTCAGCAGGATGCTGAAACCAACCCGTACGTAATACATGATACATACACTATTTGGAGTCACGTTTGCAAGAAAATGTGATGGGTCCTTGAGGTTGTGTATTGACTACAGGGGATTGAATAGGGTTACAATCAAGAACAAGTACCCCCTCTCAAGAATTGATGACTTTTTCGATCAGTTACAGGGTGCTCAAGTTTTTTTCCAAAATTGACTTGCATTCAGGTTACCATCAGGTAAAAATCAAGACAGCGAAAATTTCAAGATGGCATTCAGAACCCGGTATGGGCACTATGAGTTCTGATCATGTCATTAGGGTTAACCCAATGCACTACTATTTTTATAGACTTAATGAACATGGTCTTCATGCAGTTCTTGGATAAGTTCGTCATAGTATTTATTGATGATATCCTGATCTATTCAAAGAATAGAGAGGAACATGCTCACCATCTGGCTCAAGTTTTACTGATTTTTAGAGAAAAAACTATATGCAAAACTACATAATAGTAGGTTTTGGCTTGAACAGACTACCTTTATAAAGCATATAATATCAAAGGATGGGGTGTTAAGGAATCCGGAGAAGGTTGAGACAATAATGGGTCGGGAGAAATTGACTTCGGTTAAAGAAGTTCGAAGCTTTTTGGGTATGACAAGCTATTATCGTAGGTTTGTGGAAGAGTTTTCAAGCCTATCTACACCCCTGACCTGACTTATGAAAAAGAGCGTCAAGTTTGAGTGGAATGATGAATGTGAAAGGAGCTTTACAGAGCGCAAAAAGCGATTGACTATCGCGTCAGTTTTAGCTCTACCGAGTAAAATAGGTGAATATACAGTATACAGTGATGCTTCCTACCTAGGATTGAGTTACGTTCTGATGCAACACAAAAAGGTCATAACCTATAAATCTAGACAGTTGAAAACTCATAAAAAGAATTATCTCACCCACGACTTGGAACTTGCTATCTAAAGGTACCAGTAAATAGGTAAAAAGGTAACGTTTACTATTATTATTCTTTTAAATGTGTAATAAACTGTTATTCTGATTATTGCCTTCATAAGCCAGTTTTGGAAACTTAAAAAGGGTAGTTATGACACTTAAGTTTTTATATTATATGAACTTATTGAGAAAGAAAATGGTTCAATTGGTTGTTTTAAGATTTTTTTACCAATATTTAGTTTTCCGTATCGGTATTAAGTGTTGACATTCTTACTGGGTTAGTGTAGTTCAACCCCCCTTATTTAACCATTTCAGATCATGAAAACTAAAATTTGGATCCTAAACAGTAAGAAGATTGAGACTAGAAGTTGTCTCCTACATTTCATCAGAGTTGCCCAGCTGAGGTTGACTCTATAGGAATTTAGTTACGTTTTTATTTCCATTCTTTTAAATTTACTAAAAGAGATATTCTCGTAACTCTATTAGATATTCTAATTTACTGCGCAAGGAATGTAAACCCTAAACTCTTAATTATTTTTGTTATTATTTTACTAATTCAATATTCTCATTTTCATTATATTTTGAGCCTTTATATATTACCTCTTATATTATATTTTTCGCAATATAGTCAAGATACTTACCAATTATTTCTTCTTGTGTATAGTTCTGTTTTTGGAATGACCTGTATTGTTTGTGTATTTTCTATTCATATATAACTTTAATATTGGAACTTAAAAAAGAATAAAAATAAGAATAAAGTTAGAGAATACTATAAGAAAATTGGATATTGATATGAAATTTTCAACCAAATTATAGTAAAAAATAGACACAAATTTTTATAAATATTTATCGTCTTCCTAAATAATAGATGAAAATTTTGTAAATAAAATTATCATTTATCAACTCTCTATATATATAGGTAATTTAAATTGAGTAAAATTTTAATAAAGAATATAAAACATTAAATTTATTTCACAATTTATGCATAAATATAAATAAATATATAGCTATTATAACACTATATTCTACAAAACAAATGTACATTATAAGTAGTTCAATTCCACTTAGATACAAATACTCTAAATATTAAATGAACACGTTTAATTAAGTAGATATTGTAATAATATTATAAAAAATATATATAATTTATCAGAAAAGATGAATTGGTAGTGGTGCACCAAAATAGACATTGATTTTTCAGAAAAAGCCAAGCGGAGGATGCTGGAAGTTTGCAATGAAAAGATCCATGAAAAGAGAATAGAATTGGCGAAAAGGAAAGCTCATTGAAAATGCATATATAGGGTAAAGCAGGTGGGGCCATGGGGTTTAATCGTACGAGTTAACAAATAGACATATGTATATATATATATATATACATATCCAGAATTATTGGGTTTTTCTCATTCATTCAAGGGATCATTTACTATTATTGCAAGTGCTCGACCTGTCCTTCTCATCGACTTTCCTTTCTCTGATAACACATACAGCCGCGTGTTCTTTGCTTTAGCCATAAATTCTAAATCTCTGATTCCATCCAACTTTTGTTGTTACTCCCCTATCCACATACCATCTCTATATATACCCACTTCCCACTTCTCTTCTTTCCCAAATCCCTCCAAACCCTACCTAGCTACCTACTCTCCCGTGTAAGTTCTACGCTTATGATTTTCACTTATGAATCTCATTGTCCTACAGCTAATAAAAGCCCTTCTCTCATTTTTCATTACTGTCTCCATGCATCTCTCACTCTATATACACACACACACACACACACATATAAATCAAATTAAGCTGAGCGTTTTGCCATATATATGGAAACTAACCAGGATCACAAGCTACTTGGCAATTGTACTGTATGATTCAAGTTAATTTGACTAGTGATGCATCGCTTGAGTTTTAGTTATCAAATCTTTTTGAGAAAAATCAACCGATGACTAAACCAGAGTACAACCGCTGATAATCCACTTGGTATTATATATATATATATATATATGATATTGAAATTAATGAAGCTCCCTGTCGTAAATATATACTAACATCAAAGCAGTAAATTAGCATGTTCATATATGTAGAATTAGAGCAATGTTTACTTTTTTTTCTATAATTCATGGTGACTTGGTGTGTGAGATGGCTTCCATTTATAGTATAACAATACCCATATGTTCACTATAGTTAGTCAACATTTTTTAGTTTTCTCCCATATATATACACGCACACATGCATATACGTGTCTTTGTATATATTACTGCATAATTAAAAGAAATTTTTTTCTTAATTTAACGATTTTACCAAGAGAATTAGCGATTGCACTTCATAACCAAAATCTTTCCTCGCTATCTCCTTTGGTATTCGGCATGAAAATTAATTAGTGGTTGTTGCTGTTTTGAATAGAGATACATATATACATTGAGAGGTGAAAAGCGTATATATATATATATATTATAAATGATCTCAGAATATAAAAATCCATGCATGATTTTTGCTGTTTTAAACTCCTGCGTTCAGGTTTCAAGATGGAAATGGAACCTCCATTTGAAGATTTGTACAAGGCCCTTTCCAACAAGAGATCTAGCATTAATTATGATCAATCTCTTCTAAAACCAAAGGATGATGTTATTGTTACTGAAAGTGTAGAACTGCCTCTGATCGATCTCGATCGTCTGAATTCTGGGCAATTGGAGTACGAGAATTGCTTAAACGACATGGCTGAAGCTGCAACTCGCTGGGGTTTTTTCCAACTCATAAATCATGGGATTCCAGAGGACGTTTTAAAGAGGATAATACACGAGCAAAAGAAACTATTCCACCAACCATTCTCCAACAAATCTCAACCTAATTTCTTGAATTTATCTGCGAATAGTTACCGCTGGGGTAACCCTAAAGCTACTTCTTTAACGCAGTTTCACTGGTCAGAAGCATTTCACATGTCTATCTCTGATATTTCAAGGATTGATCAATATCATTTCAGCAGTCTCAGGTACTTGATTTAGTAATTTTTATTAATTTTAGAGATTTTTTAATTTGTTAGGATTGGTTTGTTTGGAAGTGCATCTAAATTTATTATAATAAACTTTGAGTATATAAAGCTTTGATATATGAAAATATTGAACATCTCTTTAACTTTTAAATTATAATACATAAAATTGTCAGAAAATATGTTGTTAAGTAGTAGAAGTAGAATTTTAAGACCAACATTTAGTAAAACGACTAAATTATGTATAAATTGCTAGTTACCGTTTAGCAACACTTTTAGCGACAACTCTAAAACTATTATTTAAATGCATAAATTAGATCAAATAGGATACCAACTGTAAAAAATGTTGCCGAAAGAGGAGGTAGAAATCAGATCAAATTAGCATCAAAAGAAACTATTTAGAGTTTGGTTAGCTCTTATTTTGCTAGTTGATTTTCTAAAGAGCTTTGATACTTTGAAACTTTTGAGAAGATGACAATATCTTTAGTTATTTAACTCAGATTTCTCATTAAAACTAATTTTAATTGTATCACCATGAAATTATATAAAATCTACTGTAACCCAAGAAAAAACTACAATTAAGCTAGTCTTTATAGTGATCATTATAAGCATGACCAAATATATCTAAAGCTTTTTAAATTGTTAAGAACTGAGCTAAAGTCAACTCTTCAAAGCCAACATTTAAAAAAGATCTGAAACATATTAACTATCTCATTTTTTATGATATCTTTATTTTTCAATAGACTTGATTTTTTTAACAGTAGAGGTATGAACATTAAATTTTCACCATTTATCTAAAGGTGAACTAAAGTGAATTGTTTTAAAATTTTTGATTTTTTTTATTTTTGAACAAACAAGAAAGTTACCATGTCTGGACAATGAAAAAAATAAAATTTTGCAATTCTCATTTGTCTTTAACCCACCAAGGAGTTTTTACTTCAATTATATTATTAATCAATCCTCATAAGACTAAAATTTCTCTTGAAAAATAATTTTGTTCATTTCTACCTAAATTAACTAATTAGTTAAGTAGAATAATATCAATCAAACCTTGCTTGAGTTAAGGAAAAATGTAAAAGATGACCATGAGAGAAACAACTACTTGATAAAACTTGGAACGACGATTTAAAGATCTACACTTTTTAAAAAAAAAATTTCAAAATTTTCTAAAACGAAAAACAATCCGAAGAAAAAATGTAAAAAAAATAAGTGACAATAAAATTCAATAGAACTTGATAAAAAAATGACTATGATATCTTCCCTTGTAGCCTCTAGCTTTTGCTTCAATTATTGTCAAGAAAAAATCTCCATCTTATGAGAAAAACAACAAAGGTCTCGTAAAAAGATATATTTTTTCACATGTTATAGAAAAAATATATTTTAAATTCGATTTCTAAATTAGTTTATTGGCATCATTTGGATTCACTATCACATTATTTAGACTATTTAAAAAAAAAGTCTAAATATTCTTTTTTCATCAAATAAAGGTCTTGTGAGATTTGTTTTACATATTAAATATGAATATCTTTAATTTAAAAGACATCATATTACTTAAAAAAAGCAAGTTTAATACTAACTTCTATGTAAGAAAGATACATATATGAAATTTATATTAGTAAAAAGTAAGAAATATTTCTAAGTAAATGTATTATGAGATCGTAACTTTTTTTAAAAGACGAATTTTTTTCTCTATGCTAAAACTCTAAATCTATTCAATAGAGAATAGATGTATTCAAAATTTTATCTTGAATTGATGTATTTGCCTCTTATAGCCTTAGTTCTACCTTTCTACAAGACAAGTTTATCGTTAAAGTTTTGAACTGTTGGATTCTAAGTGTTAGCAAAACTTAAAGAGTTACACCCAAAAGAACACTAAAAGAATACATATAAAGAGTGCTTGTCCAATATTTCACAACAAAATACAATTTTTGCAGAGTTAGTCTTTAATTCAGAAGCCAGCTAAAGATCTCAAGATTCACTTTACACTTGTATTTTTATCTTTAATTTAAGATTACAAAAAGTAAAAAATAACATCTGTAAATTCCAGATGAGAAATTTCTCAAACAAACACAAAAAATCTAACCCTTGTTAAATGCAGTAGTAAGCATGAGGGACAAATTATTCACAGTTAAATTATTAAGGCAAAAAAGAAAAAAAGAACATGACACCACTTTTGAAATTGATAAGACCTATTGATGAGCCATCAGACCAACTATTATATACATGTATATGTATATAAACTTTTCCCTTTTTGGTTCTTAATAAATTATTTTCTAAGTTGGTTTTTGTGAATGTAAAAAGTTCTTTTGTTTTTTTTTTTATGAATGATGAATTTATAAAGTTAAAATTAAATATCATTTTGGTAAATTAATCATTAAATAAAAAATTACAATTAAAGTAAATTAAATATACTCCAAACGAAAATTCTAAATTCTAATTCTAATTTTTACAGTTTAAAAAATAAAATATTATAAATTTAAATCAATTTTGGTGTTCCATATATCATCATTTAATTTTTTTAATATATATTATTTTTGAAAAAATTATTTAAATGATACATTTACAATATTGGTCAACATCATAGCATTGTAGTAATTATGTATGGTCATCAACGTGATAAATATTGGTCAACATCATATATATATGTGTGTGTGTGTGAGTGTGCGCGCGCGCATATATATATATATATATATATATATGATGGAAAGAGAAAATATAGTATGATATTGTGATGCCAAATTAAAGCAGTGGTTTTGTCGTACTACGCTTGTCTATCTGTGTTTTGGGAGTGAATACCCCACGGGGCATGGTTTTGTCACGTGGAAAGTTGGGATGCCACGTGACAATTCGTGAAGCCCCACGTGATATATCTCCTAAAATTTCCCACCTTTTGTCTCACTTTTTTCTCATTATTAGAAATAAACCTACCAGTGTTTTGTCTTTTCCTCCTCTTATCCATGTCCTACCCCACCAATATATATATATATATACATATCAATCATATTTTTTAAAATTAAAAAAAATCTGCTTAGTTAACTAATTAAACTTATTCATTATTTAATATTTTTTACACAAAAATATTATAAACTAGTTAAAATTTAATTAAATTTAATAATAATAAATTTTTTATTCTATTAAAAATTAAATATTATAAATATATTATCGTTAGTTCATAATATATACACAAAATGACGAATTTTAAATTTTTAGTAAAATTTAGATGGTCGTATTCTTATTATATATATACACTCATATTCTAAATAATATATTTTTTATGCAATATTATATAACAATTAGAGCAAGGAGAATGCTAAGTATAAAATTGAGGTTCAGCCCATAAAAATGTAATTTCTATGCAAGAAACTAAGTTCTAATCCATTTGAATATTAGTTTGTATGAGTTGGGAGAAAATACTCTTTTTTAAATTGGTAAAACTATGTAATTAGGTTTGGTTTCAAGAATTTTGAGAGAATAGAAAGGAAATATTTTTCTAGGGATTGCTATTTCTAATTTTAGATAGTTTTTTAAGATAATTATTTTATAATCTCTCAAAAGTTATATATATTTCTCAGCTCATGCAAGTTAATATATTTTAAGCTAATAAAGTTTCTAATAAATTTTTTCGACGTACCTATTAGACAGTCTCCAATAATCAAGTCTCTACCAAATCATCATTATATGTTTGCTATGTGGGATGTGTAGTTTCTTTTCAATATATGAGCTTGAATTTTGAATTTAAGAAAGTAAAAAACATAAAAATCAAGTATGTACTAATAAGTGAGAGTGAGTAACATATGCAGGTTGAATAGAGAACATGGTAACTGTGAAATTTGAATTTTTAATATTTATTTATCAAAAAAATTAAGTAACACGTTTAATTAATTGACCAAATTACATTCCCCCACATGTTAGAATTGAACTTAGAATCAAATGTTCACTTATTTCTAATAAGGAGAAAGTATTGATTAAGTTAAAACTTGTTTATCATGACTACTTTTATTTGAATGCAATTATGTTTTACTCATCTAACTATTTTTGAAAAAATTTCTTCGAGTAGTAATATTTGATATTTCATTCCACATGCACATTATCTCATCATTGTTGAATGTACTTCACCAATAGGAAAACAATTGAAGAGTATTCAGTAAAAGTTGACAACCTTGCACAAAGAATATCAGAGCTTCTAGCAACGAAGTTGAGTAGTATTAAGTCGAGTTATTTTCGAGACAATTGTAAGCCAAGCTCTAGTTATATTCGAATGAACAGATACCCCCCTTGTCCTTATTCTCCCAATAAAATTACAGGCCTTCTCCCTCATACTGACAGTGATTTCCTCACCATTGTTTACCAAGATCGTGTTGGAGGCTTACAATTAAAAAGGGACAATGGTTCATGGGTTAGTGTTAAACCCTCTACAAATGTTCTTAGTGTCAACATTGGTGACTTATTTCAGGTATGTACATATGTATATAATTTATTTTTAAAGAACTAACTTATCAATATTTTAATTAGCTAACTTTGTAGTATATTATTATCTTTAAAATTTCATCTCCCTTAATTTAATGAAGATAAGGTATGAGTTTTGGGTAATTATCATGAAATATCTTCATATTTTTACATTTACATTAAAATTGATTTTGGGTGCATGCAGGCATTGAGCAATGGTGTTTACAAAAGTATCGAACATCGAGTAATTGCTCCTCAAAAAGTAGAAAGGTTGTCAATCGCATACTTTTTATGTCCTTCCCATGATGTCATTATACAAAGTTGCAGTAACAAGCCACCCATTTACAAAAACTTCAGTTTCAAAGAGTATACCCTACAAATTCAACGCGATGTTGATTCAATTGGTGATAAAATTGGCCTTTCAAGGTTTCTCTTCTAACATATATATATATATATAGGTATAAAATTCAATACCCATATGTTCAATTAAAATTGTAGTCTTTTTTTACAGTTATGACTATAAAAGAAATGATATACAGTAATGACTATTTTTAGTAACAAATAATTTTTGTTACTATAATTAGATCTATTTAGACAAAATTTTCATTTATATAGTTCTTACCT
>NW_019014595.1:406623-417984 GCF_000150535.2 Carica papaya
CTTTCGTTAGTATAGCTTCTATGAGGTTATACTGATGGAATTTAATGTATTGCAACTGTTTTTTCCGTTAATATAGTTGAATTTGTTGTAATAAAAATTCGTTTCAAATCCATAGATATGTAAAAAACTAAACACATAATCTCATACTGAATTAATGATAAATGTAAACGAAAACATACCTGAATCCATCGCAGAAAAAATTTTCGCGTCCGGTGATAAAATCTTCCGAATCAATACAGTGCTTAAAAACTAGTTTTTTCTGGTGACGGAATTTCAAAAAAAAAATGGTAACCTTATGATTCGGATATCATAATCGTATTTTATATTGATAAATTTTTACAATTTTCATTTTATTCATCATAAAATAAGAATATTATTAAAAAAAATCATATTTAAACTTAATACATTAACGTTCAATACTGTTTAATCATATTTGATAATTTTTAAACGAATTTATTAAATTGATAGTTTGATATGTATATTAAAATTCATATTAAACCTACATGTTATGAAAAAAAAAAATCCAATAGAATTTCCTTCCAGCATGCTCTTAATTTGATTGGATAATTATTTTGACGACTAGAATCCTTTCTACTGTGTGGAATTTCGTCCTCTTTTGTATATATATCTTTGATAAAGCTTAAATTTTGAATCTACATGTATATATACATATGGCCGGAGTATAATACGCTGATTGGACAACTTGAGTCGTTACTTTGCGAGGGGAAACTGTTGTGTTCCCTGGTCCCCATTAATGAACAAAGTCCAGAAGCTTATAATATCAATAACTGGTTCCTGATTGGACATTATCAATCTTCCTCAATCAGTGGATTATACATACATATATATATATATATATATACTGATATATCTAAGCTAAGGTTAGTAGTGTATACACATGAAAACATACATACATATATACTGGAAAATACCAGAAATTTTAATGGTTTAATTTCAAAGATATGGTTTGGAATCTGATAGGTTTTGGTCTCGGATCCCTTTGATTATAATTATCTTATCTCATCTTCTTGGCCCTATGCTTAATTTGACCTTGAGATGTAGGGTAAAATAAAATGTTTTATGCTGGCAATATGAGGCATTTGGTGTACTGAAAATATATGGATCTGTAAAAAACTGTGCTTATATATATATATATATATATATATATATATAATAGGGCTTTGATAAAAGTTATATGTGTGGGCATTTGAAATATTCTAGACTAATTAATAAGTTAATAAATTATAAATCAAATTGCAGTAAGTGTGAGCCTCTTTCTTTCTCTTAAGAATTTGGGCTTTGTTTTAATTTCTTTCAGGTGGATATGGGCTGAAAAAGGAATGCGTATTAATAGTATTTTAGTTTATTTCTCGATAATTTTATAATAAGATACTTTTTATTTAATATAATTTATTTAAAAAATACATAATTTGAATTCGAAAAAACTAATCACATCAATTTTATAAAAAAAGTATCTTACTTTATTAAATTAAATAATGCATATATACATATAAATACACACACATAATCCCTTATATTATTGAGATAATATTTTATCCAATTATAAAATTAATATTTTCCGATATACTAATTTATAATCTTGTTATTTATTAAAATTTATTAAAAAAATAAACAGAAAAGTGAGAAATCTACCTCACATTTTTTAGAGAGGCACCAAACATAATTACCTTGAGAGAGAAAACCCTAAAAGAGTTTTGTAATTGGCTGATCGAATAAAGGTATTTACACCGTAGGCATAATAGGTGCACATATAGCGTATTTGTAACTTATCATTATCTTTGCTAGTTTAATGAAATATTGCATTTTGAACTCTTTTTTATTGCGAGTTTAGTCACACAGTCTATTTCTTAATCAAAAGTTAATTAATAATATTTAAGTAAATGTATGATAGCTGCAAGCTTAACATGTTGAATTGGCAATTGTCCAAAATGCCATATAATTAAGATATCAATATTAACTCTATAGCTTTTTCTCATTAATACGATATCTGAACCTTTGCTCACAAAAAAAGTGCATTTAAATCTAATTTGAAAAAGAGAAAAAAAAAAAAAAAAAAACTAGTTTCTAATCAAGATAGTTTTCACAATGCATGTAAAATTCATACTTTTTCTCATAATTACATAAAAACTGATAATAACAACTTCAATTCCTGCTCGTGATTGATCAGATTGATCGATAAGGAGATGTATCGCTGTTTTGCAATTTAACGAATCTGTAATACGCTCCATCATGGCCTAAAGAAATCAGTTCATTATGTGATCCTTGTTCGATAACTTTTCCATTCTTGATAACAGCTATGGAATCCGATTTCTGTATTGTTGATAGTCTATGTGCAACAACCACACAAGTTCTTCCAACCATGACATTCTCAAGTGCTTCTTGAATTAAGCTTTCAGATATACTATCAAGTGCACTTGTTGCTTCGTCTAGTAGCATGATTGCTGGATTCTTGAGTATGGCACGAGCGATTGCAATCCTTTGTTTCTGACCTCCCGAGAGCTGAACTCCTCTTTCTCCACAATACGTGTCATACCCATCTGTCATTCCACTGCAAATAGTCACAAAAACAGAATCAGGAAACTAACTGTTAGAGTTCAAGTTCTTTTAGGCATGTTCACCATATCAAGTTTCAGTCTTTATGTATGGTGATGATATAAAATATCATTTGAGAATCATGGTTTCTCGTACCTTATGAATTCATGAGCATTGGCGAGAACTGCAGCTCTTTTAATCTCAGATTCTGTTGAATCTTCTCGCCCATAAGCAATGTTTTCACGGATAGTTCCAGCAAATAGTGTTGGCTCCTGACTGACTAGTGCAATGTGCGTTCTTAACATTTTCAAGTTATAGTTTTTAATGTCCTGACCATCTATCAAAACTGATCCCTTTAATGGGTCATAAAATCTCTCAATAAGTCCAATAATGGTAGATTTACCAGAGCCACTCTGCCCCACTAATGCCATTGTTCTTGCTATATCAATTCTAAGGCTCAAGCCCTTGAAAATCATCTGTTCAGGTCTGGAGGGGTATGCAAAGAAAACATTTTTTAAATCTACACGACCTTTTATTTCTTTCTTTATATCTAACCCCCACATGTGTTCCGGGTCAATCTCACTTTTCCTGTCAAGGATTGCCAAAACTGATGCAACAGCATTGCTTCCCTTGGATAAATCATTGGTCATGCTTCCAGCTTCAGCAATGATATATGCAGAGAATACCAATACCAAAAATGCTTGGAAAAGGTGCTCTGGTGATATTAGACCTTGCGTTAAGAGTCTCCCTCCGTACCAGTAGGCTAATGCTGTAGAAGCTGTGTTGAAAAATTGAGAGCTAAAAAGGCCAAGACCTGAGAGCCAAGAGTGTCTAACACTTTCTTGCTTCGGACCTTTGAGAGTCTCCATAAAAAGTGCCAAAATTCGTCTCTGAGATGAAAATGCGGTAATAGTTCTGTGATTAGTAACAGCTTCACTTGCTAACTGACTTCCTTCTTTTTGTGCTTTTTGAGCTTTGCTAGCCATACTCTTCGTCACCATACTTCTCGCGTAAAAGCTCCCGATCACTAATGGCTGCACTGCAATCATCACCAGAGACAACTTCCAATTTAGTATAAGAGCCACTGCATAAGCAAAGATAGATCCGAAAATGGCTTGAACCAACAATGACATCCTGTCCCCAACAAGGGACCTAACCATGTTGGCTTCGGTGGCTAGCCTTGTGCAAATGGCTGCACTTGTGTTTTCTTCTTCATCAAACCAACCTACCTCGAAAGTCATCAGCTTTTGCAGCATTTTCTCCCTTACCCTTTTGGTCAATTTCTCTCCCATAACAGCAAAATTGTAATGTTGAAGCAAGCTGGAGGTGAAGTTGAGAGCAGCAATTCCAAGGAAAACATATGATAAAGTTCTTGTTTCGGACTTGATTTCACTTTTCTTGGGGCGGAAGTAAATTGATATAAGTGATCCGACACAGTAGGCATTTATAGGCTGAACTGCTCCTGACCCAATTGCAGCCACACATCCAACTATGGCCCTTCCCCATTCGGGTGCGTTCATTTTCAGCAGACGCCATTGGGAGGGACGACGATTAGTTAGTTGTTTCAAGTTTTCGTCAAAACTATCAAAATTAGGATCATACTGTATGGAGTAAGAATAGGGTGTGCCAATTGATAATGCAGGGCTAAGGGGGTTTATCACTGGAGTATTTGGTACACTTGGTATAAAACTCATTGGACTCGCTGCAACACTAATTCTATACTGATTTCTCACTTCCATTTGATTACTGGTATCACTTGAAGCTTCATTTTGCAATGCTGCTTGCTGCAACTCTACCATCTTAGCATATTCTCCGTTGATTTCCATAAGCTTGTTATGTGAACCCGATTCAATTAATCTGCCAGCTTGAAGAACACATATCAAGTTTGCTGTTCTTATCGTGGAAAGACGATGGGCAATGATGATTGATGTCCTTCCTACAGATGCTTGATCAATTGTCTGTTGTACTAATCGCTCAGATTGTGCATCCAACGCACTGGTAGCTTCGTCCAGTAACAAGATTTTTGGATCTCTGATCAGAGCCCTTGCTATGGCAATTCTTTGCTTTTGCCCACCAGACATCTGGAAACCAAACTGGCCAACCTGAGGGATCCAAAGAAATTTGTCAGAAAGAAAATTTTCAAAAGCTTAAATAATATTCCTGACTTGACAAAGTTCATCAATTCATATATATCTTACTTGAGTTTCATATCCATCTGGAAACTTGGTGATGAAATCATGTGCATTTGCAGTCTTAGCTGCATTTATCACATCATCCATTGAAGCTGCTCCTTCTTTCCCAAATAGTATATTTTCTTTAATACTTGTGGCAAAGAGAATAGGTTCTTGATTAACCAGACCCATCTGAGATCTCAACCATTTTAGTTGAAGTCTTCTGATCTTGGACCCATCCAAGAATATTTCTCCTTCAATGGGGTCATAAAATCTTTGGAGCAAAGCAAAAGTTGTAGACTTGCCAGACCCACTACCCCCAACAAGACCTACAGACTTACCTGCAGGGATCTTTAAATTCAACCCTTGTAAGATTGGTGTATCGGGCCTTGATGGGTAACTAAAATGGACATCTTTGAATTCAATTTCTCCTCTCACATATGATAAAGCCTTTCCCTTTTTGTCTTCTGTATCTATAGATGGAACCCGGTCAATCATTTCGAAGATTCGAGTTGCAGCAACTGTTGCCTCAGTAATGGCAGTTAGATTAGGGAGTGCACCCAAGATGCTCCTGCAAGATTATATGTTGTTTAATTTTAATGATTTTTTTTATAATTTTAATAAAAATGTAAAGTCAAATTTTTAATTCATTGTAACTATTTTAATTAATATAATCATCAAAAAATATAATAAGTTTGCTGAAATTAAGTTCAACTTGATTTTTATAGTTCCGTCGATATATAAATGAACTAAATTTTTGATCTTACTGACTAAAATATTATAATCAATCGAAACATATTTGAAAGAAGAAATTACAGGGAGAAACTTACAATCCACCCATGATGACATTAATCCCAGCTACAAAGATAGAGCCTCCTTTTTCTCCTTTGTTAGTGACTAAGTAACTTCCAATCCAAGCTTGAAAAGCCCAGCCAAGGTAAATGGCTCCCATACTCCCCATCATCAAACCCTTTGCGAAACCTTGCTTAATTCCCAGTTCCAGTGTCTTCTCAAGAGCAGAACTGAATCTATTCGATGTTTGATTCTCTGCTACATATGAATATACTGTTCTTATGGAGGAAATTGCTTGTTCTGCAATTCCACCAGCAACCCCATAAGCTTCAATCATCTTCATTATCACATCCATCATGAGCTTCCCGAAAACAAGCCCCGGAACAATGAACAAAAGGGTGAAGGGAAGAGCTGCCAATGCAAGTCTCCATGACAAAATAAATGAAAATAGCAAGCAAAAGAAGAATGTTGACAAATATGCAAGGCAATCAGGTATCTGCATCCAAAAAAGAAAACATATTATAACCAAATCATGCCATCATTCAAATGAATATACATATATATATTGATATTTTGTGGGAATTGGCCTTTTCTCTGGGAATTTACATTCAATTATTCATTGTCTTGTTTTGCAGGCTACCTAGGCAGAATTTCATATTTGACAGCATTATGTTCTTACAGAAAATTTTTATTTTTATCGAAGGGTAATGATCTAACCTTCTCGCATATTGCAACTTGAATTGAATTGGCATCCGAAGATATGGTTGAGACAACTTTGAAAGTTGTGGAAGAATCAGCAGCTTGTGTGTCAAAGAAACTTACATCCTGTCTGAGAACAGATTTGAGATATCCCAGTCTCATTCTAGAAGTTTGTCTCTCCGCGGTTCTTGTCCAGCAAATTCCTTCTGCAACAAATACCAACACAGACCATATATACCATATATGTTAGATAATGGTGCATAAATAAGTTTGAAGTCTTCCGATTCATTTTTACTTTTAGAATACTCGAATTTTAAAGTGGTAACTTACCAACAAAGGAGGAAAATCCAACGAAAATCGCGACATAAAGCAACCTAAGTGCATGCTGGATTCAATAAGTTCGAAAACATCACCATTAGGATAAAGAAAATCAACCCATTTCACATAAGAGGACAGAACTAAATACATACACACATATCTGGAACTATAGAGATAAAAGAGCATGTATATACCATGTCAACTGTATGATTAGATAATGAGACAGTATTCGAGTTTCCATAATCATTGATCACATCACTGAGTACAAACATGGTGAGAGGGTACTGCATTCCATCTCCAATGCTGCCTAAGCTCCCGAAGAACATCAACAATTTATCTGCACCATCTGCAGACCTAAAAATGACATTTTTAATCCCCATTGTTCTTTAAGAAGCTGCCTGGTTTTTTTTCCTAATCTTCTTCAATTTATATGCAGTGAAATATGTGGTGCTGACAGAAGATTAATAATTTGCAGGCCAGTATCTCTCTTGTGGAATAAAGTTTTTACAGTAATGACAAATGGGGTTAATTCTTATCTTGTCTTCTTTTGTATATATACATATATATGTATATAACAGCTGCCGGCTCTGTGGGGATCTTTTAGAAAAGGAATGAATGTTGGTTTTCCAAAATTCCAATTAGACAAGGTGGCCAAGAACAGTTCTTGACCGTTGACTACTTCATCTATATATATATATATATATACACTTCATTGTCCATGAAAGTAACTAAAAACTGGCTTTGTATTAATCTGCCTTCTACTAAATAATATAATTAGTGGTGTTTGTGCGTATATGTATATATATAAATATATACTGTAATTTGCATTTGTTGTTGGAATTTGCTTTTCTAATTACATCTGTTAATATATTTCATTTCTTTAATTCATATTTATAATATCGATTATTCCGAAGCAGGTTTTATTCTCTTTTAAACAGTTTGGCTATATATATATATATATATATATATTTGTATAACTATTAAACAATAATATAGAAGTGATGATAGTAACGTCTGAAGACAAATTTCAGGTGCCCTATGCGTTAACCAAAATTGTAAAACAAGAAGAATTAAATATATACATACATATGTGTCTGCGTCTATATATATATATATATATATATATATATACACAAATGATGACGTGGTTAAAACAAGATGTAAACTATTGGAAGTTTGTAATATATTTTGTGCTTTGGCCAAGAGCAAATTACGATAAAAATGAGAACGTTGTCCAGATAAAAGTTGACAAAATCTTAACCTGCCAGCTGCTTCTTTCATGAAGATTCTGTTTTTGTACAATTCTTATATCTCAATATACATAATTTTTTTCATATTTATTTAAATGAATTACAAGAAAAATAATATAATTGATGTGTATAATTTGTCATTTTATATAATATACTATCACCGTTTTATAATATTTCATTCAGCGAAATTAAAAATTTAGATCACTAAAGCATTAATGAAACTGTAGTAATCAAGTCGAATTTAGTTTCTACAAATTTATTATGTTTTTAGGTGATATAAACATTTTAAAATTTTTTAAAATATTTCATTCGGTGAAATTGAAAATTTAGTTCATTAGTATATTAATAAGACTATAACGATTAAATTATAGTTATTTTTTAAGAACCTATTATATTTTCATGTAATATAAATATTCTGTAACAATTAATTTTTTTTAAAATTAAAATAATCATAACAGATTGATATAATTATTTTTTATTAAAAAAACTTTTAAAATTAAACAATACATATAATATTTTATATAGATTTTTCCTATACGTGATGAATTGTTACAATAACTTATCCAAATATCTCTTTTTATTATTTAATATTAATTGTTATTACATCGATAAAATTTTATTTTCTATTTTTTTAATTTTTTATTCGTTAAAATCCTGACAGACTTCAAACGGAACTCGGGACGACCAGGTCAAATAAACCCAGTTGGCCCGACTTCGCACGGCCCAGCCCACCAGCAAAATGGGCGAGGCTCACGTCGCAGATGGGAGCCCAAATAGACGGGGAAATAGCTTCGCCATATGCTCTGGATTGCTGGCGGCGGAGCTGGCATGCTCAACGACGAGCTTGTAGGAGAGCGGGAGAGTGAAAGGGAGAGGAAGCGCATGGTTGATACTCCTCGTTTCAACTTCACTGTAGATCGACGCCAACTGTCGACCCTCCGTTGGCTGGCCTGCCGGCAGCTATGCCGCCATTAATCACGAAGGAAGGAGTCATCTTTTTCGTTGGTTAAACCTAATAGCTCTTTGATATCTCTTTCGCACTTTCAGTTCAACCTTGTTGTCAAGTAAAGAGCACAGAGTAGAAAGGGGAAAATCCACGGCCTGAATCATATCTTGCTGCTGTAAAGCTGAAATGGCGGCCTCTAAGGCTAAAAGCCTTAGTTCTCTCTTCCAAGAAGGACTCAAACTGAAAGCGGCCACTAAGTCTCCATCTTTGTCATCTTCTTCTACTGCTTTACTAATCTCATCAGTCGAGGACGGGACTTGTAGACAGGTTGTTTCATCTCCATCCATTAAATCCTCAGAGCCCAAAAAACTTCCTCAAACATACTATACTCTTCCAAGCTTGAACCTTGACCCTGCCTCAACTTCTGGTATGACTCAATTTCCCTTTTTTTTTTTTCTAATTTATTCTTTCATTTATTGGAAATTATAATCACAAATCTCTGAGACATTTCTCTGCTCAGTAGTAAATTTGTTTCATTAGTGAAAGTTTTCTTTTTTTCTTTTTTTTTGGGTAATTTGATCCTTTTGGAGATGGGCAGGTAATGGCAGAAGGAAATAAAAAACATGGGTGTTGCACTTTTTTTATTCTTTTTTTGAGTTAGTGGAGAAATATGTAGGGAACCGAGGAAAGGAAAGGAGAGGAAGTTTTGATTTTCTTGTTGTCTTTCAGTTTCTGGGCCTGGAGGAATATGTAAAGGATTTTATTTCGTTTTTAAAGCTTACCAATATATTTGATACCTCTTTATATGTCATGTCCGCAATGTAGGTGAATCTGCAAAGCCTTTATGTGAGGAGATATCATCCATGCTAGCTGGTATGTACCAAAAGTCTTGTTTAATATCAGCCACAATGTCTTAATTCTGTTTTTGTTATTGTATCAAGGAGAAAGAAGATAAATGGTGAGGAACTTGGGGTTTTGCAAATTTATTAAACTTGGATTAATTGCAGAAAATGGTATTCTCATATTGGGATTCTCTTATCAAATTGCAGGGTGATAATACAATATACTTTAGACATTACACTTGGATAGAATGGTACTCTAGTTGACAATTTCACAAAAAGCCTCCAATTGTTCACTGAAAAAAATTTGATGATGATTTAATTTTGAATCATAATATCAAATTCTCCATGACGATATTTCTTTCACTAATATTTTTTCCCTTTCTAGGCTACACTGTTCTATGTTGAGTTTTCACTTTATCTTACATGCAACCTGATGCTATTAACTTATTGTGTATTGTTCTTGTGCATTCTGTACTTTGCTTCAGCTGGTTCTCCTGATTCACTCCAGGACAATAAGGGGAATTCAATAAAGAAGTTAGAGATCCCATGGTTTCCAAGTGTGTCTTCCATTAACATATCAGTGAAACGAAAGGAAATATCACGTGAAAGGAAGCGAAAATTCATTTTCAATAATAGCCACGTAAATCGCTTTAAAAAGCTGGTTACCAGTTGTGCAGACAAATTGGGTACAGATGCTACTATTAAGATATTTGGTAAACTGGGACGAGAAACTGGCATAAAGGAGTACAATGCACTGATTGGAGTTTATATAAGAAATGCTAGGACAAGTATTGATCTAGAAGTTGCATTGGAACAAATTGGAAAGGCTTTTGAACTTCTTAAATTAATGAAAGAGCAGGGATTTCAAATAGGTGATACAACTTATGGTCCATTGCTAATGTATTTAATAGATATGGGCATGATAGAGGAATTCCAGGCTTTCTGTGAATTTATCAAAGACGGAACATCTGGTTGTCTTCCAAGGCTAGGTTATTATGAGATGCTATTGTGGATTGAAGTTGATAATGAACAGAAGATCCAGGAACTCTGCAATTGCATTGGCAGTGACATTGGGGAAGATATTTCAAACCTAGAAGGTACCTAACCCACCATCAATGTAGTTTCCAACTTATTTCTGCTATAAGATTTTCCTCTTTTATTCAATTCCCGCCACATCTGTCCCCCACGCCCCTTCCCCTCCCTCCCCCTGAAAAAAAAAAAAACAGAATCCAACCCGCTTCTTTCCTTTCTTATTTGTATGTAATTGACTGTCTGGGTTAGTTTTCCCTCTGAAAAACTGTATCCCCCTTCAACTGCTATCGCTTTCTTTATGTAATTACTGGTACCCTTGTATGGAATTGTATCATAATTATCATGTCTGAATCAATTTCACTTTTAACCTTGAATTCCTTGTGGATGGACTAGGAATTGGAGACGGTTGAAGGTGGAACTAGAATTGATTCAGGCATGATATCAAGTAGAGGAATAGGATAGTAATTGACAGAGAATCAAACCAAATGGATCATAATTGCTGTATATGGTGCATATGTTGACTCAAATAACAGATAAATATTCGATTTTTGTTTCTGAAACCTTAAAGAGATCTGACTTCTGCTGCAGAAAACTATTTGGTTGCACTTTGTGAAAAAGACCGGAAGAGGGACCTTTTACCACTGTTAGATGTTATAGACATAACAAAGATTAAGTCACAGGATCATGTGGCAAGCATATTTAAATCCTTGGGGAGATTGTCGTTGAAGAGCAGTGCAAAGAAGTTCCTCCTGTCATTG
>NW_019014595.1:443566-475542 GCF_000150535.2 Carica papaya
TTAGGCATACATATAATCCCGTCAAAAAGCGAAGAAAGGCACGCAATCCTGCACACAAAGTTATAGCAAATTCATCACGAATTTATTTGTCTAAAGATGAAATTTATCAGAAATATATACATCCGCACCTGGTTCATTTAATGCCGGGCAAACAGTTTCATTAATATGCAACTGAACCTCAAGCCCTAAGGGACTGTTTTGCTCTGTCCTCTGCACTGTTATCTGAACATAATTATGAGTCAGATTATAAATATAGTGTCCCAGATACCCAAAAAGAAAAGAGTTCGCCCATGCACCAACTTCTATTTATAATAAAAACAAATTTATCAAGGTATGTAAAAAAGTGAATTTTGTGCATCTTTTGGAAACTAAAAATATATCTGTGCATTACATGAGCCTCTCCTGAGATTCCTTCTAGAAAACGTTCTCCACCAAAAAAAACCCTTTTTGCACCATCATCATCTCTCAGATTTGCTCCCTCTTGAGATCTTGCCAAGTTAGCATCAGCGAACATATCAGGATGAGGCAGAAGATCAACAGATAAAGCTCCCCACTCAAGTTTCTGGCAAGAAATGATAAAGCATCACTAAATACTAATGCACAAATCAGCAACATATTAACAAAGTAAAAAAGAAGCCAAAACCCAGACACTTACAAGAATTTCTGCGAAAACCAGAAATACATATGTCAGTAACAACAATTTCATTCAGCATGTTACATCAGACATGAAGATCTAAACCTCCAAACCCCCAACCAAAAAAAAAAGAAATAAAGAAAGAAAACAACTGATTAATTTTGTTTCCGTATACAACCTACCTTGAAAACATATATAAACCCTTTGTTAGAAGAATAGTCCCTTGCCTCCTTAAGATTAACAACCTGCAATGGAAAAAAGAGAAGAAAGCGAATAAGCAGTTGTTCTTAAGAAAGCTTAATGAGATAATATCAAAATACTCTTGAGGAATTACCTGCCATTTTTCATTTGTTGTACACAGAAAAAGGTTGCGGATGGTGATAGACGCTAGAGGCGATGCCCTAAAAGTAGAACACAATTAGATGTTCACGTGGACTTTTGACCGTAGAAAAAGTTGCCACATCAACATACAACATCCATACAAAAGGGGTTTATCTTTGCAAATGGGAAATTTTATCCAATAATAAAGATCAATTTAATACAGAAAGCCCAATATCTAAGCCGAATCAGGGTTGAAATTCTCCAAACAGCAGAACATTAAAAACTAATTGCCATGAAGAAGGATGTGAAAAATTCAATAGAGTTTAACCACAGAGATATATTTTTGGTCATTTTGGTAATATTTAAAGGTTGCATTAAATAACTACAGAAACCATATAGCAAAATGGCAGCAGGGAAAATTTTAATACTTCAGAAAGGCCAGCTAGAGCTTAAAATGCTCATAGAAGATTGCGGGTCCAACAAACTCCTTCAATCTATTCATTTCAAAAGGAACCAAACATGAAATGTAAAACAAAGCATCAATTTAGAGAATGATCTACGACTAAACATACAAGATCAAACATTGACTAAGAAGAAGAAATCATATTTAAGTGAATTAAAACAGCTAATATGCAGATAATTATGTTTCGACACTGCATGTAAATAGATAGCTCGATACAAGATATTTGCTTTAGGCAAACACCTAAGGAACTTACCAAGCTGCTCCTCCTTTCCTGTGAGCACCCCCACGAGTTTCAAGAAGAAGGTTGACTGTGCCAACCTGTAGACTCATTCCATCTGCAATCTGATAATTGCAAAAATTAAATGTATAATTGCGGCATCCGAATATAGAATATATAATAAACATCCAAGTAAAGGTTCATCCACAAATTATATTTTGTAGTACCACATCACTTTTTAAGTAATAATAACAGGAAGCCCATAAAAGTTGTAAGCACAAAAATTAAGACAAGGATGGAACAAGAAATCCCCTTTCATCTGGGAAAATGAATTTACATAAAGTAATTCTAACTTACGCTGCTTGATACTGGGCCTAAAACATGCATACAAACAACACAGCTGATATTACAATATCATACTGGAAATTCTACATAAATAAATCTACGTCCATTTACCTGATTGTATCAATAAGTATCACAAGAAATTTCACGCTGTGGTATGTGATATGAACTTGCTCTTAGATGCTTCCCTGGGTTAGAGGTGGATCTATTTTATAATGAAGATCTTTTAGAATTCAAGGAATTTCCAGAAAGAAAACTTTCTGCAGTTCTGCATAACTCTATTTTTTTCTTTCAAGGCAAAATCATCTTCTAAAACGTATGTTAACTCAATTCGATAGTTTGCAGCTAGCACCACAAAGAGAATAAAACTAACAAACAATCACATGATAAGTTCTTAATTTTCTTTTTCATCAACAAATACTATAGCTACTGAATCTTACTACAATCTGTTGCATAGCAGCAGCCTGAGCAGAATCTAACCTTATCAGCAAATCCATAACCACTACTCTTCCCAGAGCTTGCAGATGATTGGGCACTGCAAGTGAAAAATGAAAGCAAAAGCTGTCAGCTAAGACCACAGGCATTACTTTATGCTTAAATAAAATGATTTATGAAACTTAACCTTAAGATAGTAAGTTCCATTACCTGCTGGGACTCTTACATGCTTCCATATCTTGGTTCTCCTCCAAAACCAAATCAAGCTTATCAATTTGCACAACTATTGGCTCGACTTGTACATTGCTTACATAAGGAAGCTATAAAGTAAACAAGTTATCTTACATAAATTTGACAACAAAGAAGGGAAGAAACCCAGCTCTATAGCTAAAATACAGAAATTAAAGAAAAAATAAGGACCATCTTAACCATAACGTGCTAACACTTTATTTGCAAGTGATAGAACATAAACCACTTGATTCAGTCATTTATAACAACCTCGATAACTCGAAGTTCCAATTTCGCAAGAAAGAAGCAGATGGAGAATTTAACACTTTCTCCTATCATTGTATTCAATTTTTCTGGTGAGCTAAAGATTTGAACAAGAGAATTAATCAAAAACAAAAAGAGAAAAGGCTACGTGTGAATTTTCTTGTTGTCGAAAATAACCACCGCAATCATTTTAGTGTTTTGCAGGTTCCTAAAATTCCTTATTCAGTCGAATTTTCCACTTTTTGGAACTGAAACAAAATACCACATTTAATTCCTTTCTTTTTAAATCACGATCCTAGTGTTTTTCAGCAACCATAAGAAACATCAATTAACAAAAGCAAGTGAAGAACTCTCCCCAAAATCCTAGTACACGCCAAAATTATTAAAATAATTCCAGAAATGATTAAAATGATCGGCTTAATTTTAGCCAAAATCATCTACTCGACAACTCCACACTCCACATTCGTCTTCTTGTAATTGCCTCACTCCTCTCAGCAGCACATTCAAGTAAACTAATTGCCACTGTAAGAACAACCTGATCATCCACTACGATCCAAAATTTCAATTTTTTTTTTAAGAGAGAGAGAGAGAAGTAGAAATAACCAACCATAATCTCCAATTTTCCAACTCTTGCGGTTGTGACATTTAACGCCGGCGGTAGTCCCATACTCGCATGCAACGCGTCCCCATTGATGTCTATCAAACGATTTCAACAAAATCACCAAACAAAAAAAAAAATCACTATATGCACCACTAGAACAGAAATATCACGAAATTTAGACAATTAAGCCGGAATCTACCCAAATTGGAAAGTTGTACAGTACGGCCTTGCAGCTTGAACTGATCTCTGGAGAAGGATTTAAGCCAGTACTTGAGAGTGTACTCCAAGGCGCGTGCCAGTATCGACTCCATTGCTCCGTCGTGTCCCGAACCTTCCTCGACACTAGATCCGCGATCACATCAAAATCTGAAAAACCGTTTGCCTAAACTTGAAGTAAGAAATGCAAAACCCTAACGTAGAATTGGAGAATTTGGGAGCGATAGCAATGAGAGCATTCCTTCTGGTGGGGTTCTGCCCGAGTGTAAAATACTAAAATTAGCCTCCCTGTTTCAGGTCGGAAGGAATCTTAGGACAGGGAAAAGGATGGCAGGCTCGCACGTGCGATGTCTTGGCGTGGTTTGATTGAAACGTGTGGCACGTGCGAGAGAGGGAGAAACGGTGATTTGGTAATTATGGCTCTGTGCGTCGCATTGGATCTTGGCGCTGCGTCAGTAGAGGATTTGTCAGTTTGTCTTAAGGTCCAATTTTTCTTTTCATTTGTTTTATTTTCTTTAAATGAAAATTCTTAAATTAATAATTATGAATTTTAAGTAATAATAAAGGTAAATAGGTAATTATACAGAATACTTTATTATATTTTAATAATTAATAATTAATATATCATTTTTAAAAATAATAATGATATCCGGTAACTTTCATCATAGCCAAAGTTGCATTTCAAAGATATCTATTTGAGTGAGTTGTTTAAATGGATCGGATTGAATATTTGGGCCTGGGGTGATCCAAGGCCCAC
The DNA here is from genome assembly GCF_000150535.2 of Carica papaya. Next base: position 448,045 of record NW_019014595.1, read on the forward strand.
GGTCCATTCGGGTATGGTCCATGTGACATATTACAATGGGTTGCGTTTCGGATTCATAAAAACCACAAAAATAGAAAGAGAGAAATGTGAAGCAAGAAATGAGCCATTCCCCACAAGAATCAATTAATCAAAGAATGAGGAGGCTTGGATTTTTTTTTTAACAATAATTTCCTATTAATCGCTAAACAAATTTTGATTAAAAAATATTTTTAGTAAATAATTATTCTAATAATATTTTTAAAGCTTATAGTATAATTTACGATCGTTCTAAATACTCGTTTATTAGTTTATGTTTTGACCGACTTGCTAAGTTTATAATGTTTTAAATTTTAATTATATTAAATAACTTATTTTTTGTATTTAAAAAAATAACTTTATTTTATAGCTTAAAAGGACTTAAATATTTTTAATTATTGAAAAAATAATTAAAATTAATATTTATTCACATTTATTTGAAATTACTTATATTTGTAATTGGTATTTTTACTTTGAGATAATTCATGGTAAAAATAGTAAATTTGATTTTTGTAATTAATTTTTTTAAAAACAAAATTGGTGATTATAAAAAATTTCCAAATAAATTGTAATACCCGAAATTTTATTTGTAATATTTAAATTAATATATATAATTTAAATTTTATTTTTTATTTTTTTAATTATTATTTAATGTAAAAAATAGAGAAAATTAAACTCGATGATAAAATTGAAAACAAATTTGAAAAAAATATGTAAAAATTTGGGTTCTGGAAGTATTTTCGAAAGAAAATTCAGAAATTGGGGGTCGAAACATAATTTAAAAAAATTGTGTCACATAGGACGCTCAGTCAGCAGACCCGACGAACTGAAGCGCGCTGTGTGGCAAGGGACGCTGATGCAATACCACGCGGGAGGCCACACTGGCGACCCACCTGCCCGCGATCGAACGGTCCAGATTCGTTCCCGCGCGCACTAACGGTCTGGATACGTTCCATCCCCATACGCGATCGGACGGTCAGATTTTAACGTGATGAATGGTCCAAATCCACTTCCTATTTAAATGCGATCAGACAGTCCATACTAAATAGCGATGAATGGTTCAAATTCTCTCCCTATTTAATCGCGATCAGATAATCCAAATCAAACGCGATAAACAATCCATATTAAAAGGAGAATGATATAAATAACTTTTTTCACACCAAACTTTAACCCTAACCGCATGACCCCCCCCCCCCCCCTCCCCCGCGCTGGAGAAGAAGACGTAGCCGCCGGGAAGGAAGCCGACCGTCATCGCCGCCACGCTGGAGGCACTTCCGACCGTCAAAAGAGGTAAAAAAATTTCTTTTACTTGAAATTCAATTTTAAACACCCTCATTGTCAAATTGGAGTAAAAGGACCAGCGGATTGGTCGGAAACTGCGAGTAAAGCCCCTCGGCGCAGCAGCGACAAAATAAAAAAAAAAACACCTCCGATGAGGCCCTTCCCGATTCCCGTTCTGCATAATTCTTCCACTATTGTAATCATTGTTTTCTTCTCTATAGGTTGACCGAAGTAAAACACCCAACCGCAAAGGTGAGCTAGCGGAGTTGCCGCACCGGAGAACCCTGCCGCCGGTAAGTTTTGATTTTTTAATTTTTTTTGAGCCAACCAAGACCCCTTAACGTGTTTTCTCGTAGGAATTGATACAAAATCTGCTGAATTTGGCTAAAAACAGCCAACTCGAGGTAAACCACCGCCGCAATTAATAAGAATACGGGCATCAATTTGAGTAAGAATCTCTCACCTTATTCTCTTTTATAGAATTGAAGTCTAATTAATAATAATACGATATTTTTTATATTTTAAAAAAATCCATAATTAATTAAGATTACTAATGGAGTTAGAATCGAAAGTTATTTACTGTTGATCCTGTTGATTAATTTTTACAGTTTGAATGCATAATAATACCTTATTGATTGATTTTGTAATTTGAATGCATGTATTGCTTGTTTTATGTTATTACGGTTGAATTGGAAAAATAAAAATTAAAGATAATCGAAAAATTATTTGATTAAATGAATGGATGAAAAAGCAGTCTTATTGGATATCTTAGGAGATGGTCGATGAACCGAGTATATAAGGAACCCTACCGTGAACATTGTCTCATACCGAACAGGGTATCGAGATTTGGTAATTTGGCACTCATACCGAATGGGGTATAGAGACGGACCGTTTCACCCTCATACCGGATGGGGTATTAAAGTTTAGTAATTTGGCACTCATATCGAACGAGATATAGGGACGTCTCGTTAATTATAAATGTTAAAAAAAATGGTTCACGCATTGTGGGGACATATGTAACTGCCCCGGAAATGACCAGATAAAATATATAATAACTTAAGTGTGGAAGCAAAATAAAAGGTTAAGCTTTACATTTCTTACACAATAACTTAAAAGTACTAAACAGTATTATGGAATTCATTCTTTGAAAGAAACACGAGAAATAAGGAAACAAACGAAAAATAAAAAATATCTAGCATCTACTTGCAATTTTCTTGTGGATTAGACTTTGAAACCTGGTCCTCTTGATCTGAAATAGTTAAATAAAGAGTGAGCTACACTAGGCCAATAAGGATATCACACTATATCACCGACACATAAGTAAATATTAGTATAAAATCAAAAACTATTAATTGAGCATTAAACTTAGCAAATTCATTTATCAATCATAAAATCATTATCGTTCACTTACCATCGTGGAATTTATGAAAACAACATGTAAGAACAATAATATCATACAGACCAATATCTCATGCATAATCAATCATCATAATACATGTTATAAATTCATATCCATTATCAATAAACTAAATAATAACTACCACTTTTTTCACCAGTCTGCTAGTATCCATGGGGGTTCATAGGGATGCCTCCACTACACGTGAACCCTTTCATTTATCATTCTTAATTATGGGTCGTCCTCATACCCCCTCCGGTATGAGCGCCAATTTACCAAACCTCAATACCCCGTCCGGTATGAGGGTGAAGCAGGTCATCCTCATACCTCATCCAATATGAGCGCCAAATTATCAAGTCTTTATACCCCGTTTGATATGAGACAACGTTCACAGTAGGGTTCTCTACGTACCCGGTCCGTCCACCATCTCCTAGGATATTCAGTAAGACTGTCGTTTCATCTAATCATTTAATCACACAATTTCTTTACCGTTTAAACTTCATTTTTTTTTATTCAGTAGTAAACATGTAAAATAAACCATATATGCGTTGAAGCCATAAAATAAATAAATAAAATACCATCATACAGGTAAACTGAAAAAAATAATCAACAACAACAGTAGATAATTTTCAGTTCCGGCTCCATTAGCAACCTGTAATTAATCATGCATGTTTACTTAAATCGCATAAAATACCATATTATTATTTATTTAAACTTCAATTCTATGATAGAGAATAGGGTGAGAGATCCTTACTCAATTTGACGTCCGAAAAGCTAAACTGTTTACTGCGTCTACAGGTGATCCCTAAGTTCCCTGAATTTTTCTCCAGGAACTGAAACACATTAATAGTACCTACAAATGTTCCAAATAAACCCAAAATCAGTCACAGGGCCCACTTGGCTAATTTTGAAAATTCGGCACGACGGCTCGGCCATGCTTTGGCGCCGATCCACCTCGGGTCAACAGTTTTTGACCATTTTGGCTGAATTTGGCAGATTTTGCATCGATCCCTGCGAGCAAACATGTTAAAGGGTCTCAGTTGGCCGGAAAAATACGAAAAATCAAAACTCACCAGCAACAGGGCTCTCTGGTGCAGCGGCTCCTCCAGCTCACGTTACGGTTGGGTGTTTTACTTTGGTCAACGTATAGAGAAGAAAATGATGATCACAACGGTGAAAAAATTACGCAAAATAGGAATCGGGAATGGCCTTATCGGATGCATTTTGTGAAATTTCTCGCGGCGGTGCCACCAGGCTTCACCGGTGTTTTCTGACTAATGGCCAGTCTTTTTGTTTTGATTTGGCCATGGGTGAGCTTAAAATTGAATTTCGTGCAAAAGGAGAAGTTTTTACTTTTTTTAGCGGTCGGAAAGGGTTCCGGTGCGGCAGCAGGTGACGACGGCCGGCTCTCCGGCAGTTGGGTTGTCTTCTCCGGCGAGGGGTTCTGGCGGCTAGGGTTAGGATTTGATATGGATGGAGGTTANNCCTCCATCAATTTTATTTCATTTTTTTACTCTAAATTAAATAAAACAAAATACAATAAAATAAAATAAATTAATAAAAATTATATTCATTAATTATTTAATTAAAACAAAAAATTTGTGGGTGTTACAACATATCTATGGACCCCCATGGATACCAGTAGGCTGATAAAAAAAAAATGTTATTCTAACCGACTGCATATGAAATTATGATATTTGTTATATTATTGCCTCTATAGGTTATTTTTATAAATCTCGCTATGGTAAGTAGACGGTAAATGATTTTATTTATGATAAATGATTTTACTTAATTAAGAATTTTATTAGTTATTTTTATGATTTCTACCAACTTTTATTTCTGTGTCGGTGAGTAACGTGATATTCTTACTGGGCTAGTATAGCTCATTCTTTCATTAACCATTTCAGATCAAGATGACCAGAATCCAGAGTCCGATCCACAAGAGGATTGTGAGTAAGACATTCAGTTTATTTACTTTTAATTTATTTCCTTGGTTATTAGTTGTTCTTTTAGAATGATTATTCCCGTAAGCTATATTTGATACTTTCAGTTATTATGTAAGGAATTTAAACCCTAACTATTTATTTTACTTCAGTACTAAATTTATAATTTATTTCCTTTATAATTTCTGGGGTCGTTATAATTGGTATCAGAGTCGCGTTCATCGGAACCATTCATTGCACAAAATCTTTAATAAGCACAAAAAATAATGAATTATCACTCAACCGTTCCTTGTGAAATGTAAGTACAAATAGATGAGGAAAGGAAGACCTCCACTAAACCGAGCTGTGCAGGAGAGTTCGCTTTGAGAGGATGTTGACCGATTATTTGAGATACTTGAGAGACTCATTGCTGCCCAACAAGCCTAGGAGGAAATGAGGGAGCTACCTGACCCTCCTCCGTTGCCATAGGTTGAGTCACCCCTGCAGCGAGAGGATCTCGAGCCACCCCAGTATGACCCTGTTTCTCCATAGTACCACCCGGCACCACCTCAATATGATCTGGTGTCCCAGCCACAGTACCACCCGACACCACCACAATATGACTCGGTGCCCCAACTGCATCACCTGACACCACCATAGTATAATCTGGTGCCTTCATCGTATCATGTAGTACCACCACAGGGCCATCCAGTCCATCCTCAGCATAGTCTAGCCCCTCTTCCACGAGATCCAGTTCCTCCCATGATGGACCAAAGCTATATTGAGATGTATAAAATATTAAACTCATCTACATTTGCAGGGGGGATCTTCCTTTGAAGAGGTCGAGTACTATTTAGTTGAGGCAGAGAAGACTTTCACGACTCTTGGGGTGACTCCCAAACAGAGAGTCATACTTGCCATCTACATGCTAGTGGGAGAGGCAGACTGCTGGTGGCAACTCAAGTAGGCCACCATGCCCATTCTGATCACTTGGGAACAATTTTTGATGGCTTTCAATGCAGAGTACCTTCTAAAGCATCTCTGACATATGAAGAAAAAGGAGTTTGCTCATCTGATCTGAGGTGACATGACTGTATCAGAATATACTCGAAAGTTCTTAGAGTTAGGTAGGTAGTCTCCTGAGAGCATGATATATGAAGGCAAGAAGGTAAGAAGGTTCGAATGGGGTCTCTGTCCTGAGATCAGACAGTAGTTGTATGTGTTCGAGCTCAGTACTTACTCGGTTGTTCTGGCCAATGCATAGTTGGTGGAGAGAAACCTTCGCATTTTTTCTCCAACAGTAGGGAACCTTAGGCCCTCGGCTCCACACTGCAGACTAGCACCTACTGCACTTATTCAACAGAACAAGAGACCCAGGCCGATGACTCAGGCTCCCCCTCAGGTTCCAGCAACAGGACGCGATAGGACCTGTCAGCACTGTGGCAAGAATCATGGGGACGGACCCTACTATCGCCTCAATAACACTTGCCGCATATGTGATAGTGCCCAACATTATGCAAGGGAGTGCCCGATGAACCAGAACCAGACCAAACCTCCTATCAAGGGCAGAGCTTATAACCTCACTCAGCATGATGCAGAAGCCAACTCGAACGTGGTACAGGGTACGTACCCTACATGTAACCATCTTGCACATGTTTTAATTGATACCGATGCCTCGTATTCATTTGTTTCACATATTTTTGCATCAAAATTAAATGTATTCATTTGTTGTATTATTCAACAGCCTTATTGGATATCTGATAGATATTGGACGAACTGAGTACATAGAAAATTCTACCGTGAACGTTACCTCATACCGGACGGAGTATCGAGGTTTGGTAATTTAGCACTCATACCAGACAGTGTATGGGACGGCCCGTTTTACCCTCATACCGGATGGAGTATTGAGGTTTAGTAATTTGGCACTCATACCGGATAGGGTATGAGGACGGTTCGTTAATTGGAAATGTTAAAGGAAATGGTTTACGTGTTGTGATGACATACTTGTGGACCCCCATGGATACCAGTAGCCTAATAAAATAAAAAATTGTTATTCCAACCGATTGTATATGAAATTATGATGTGTGTTATGTTATTACCTCTATATGTTGTTTTTGTAAATCTCGCTACGATAAGTAGATGGTAAATGATTTTATTTATGATAAACGATTTTGCTTAATTAAGAGCTCTATTAGTTATTTTTATGATTTCTACCAACATTCATTTCTGTGTCCGTGAGTAGTGTGATATTCTTACTGAGTTAGTGTAACTTATTCTTTCATTAACTATTTCAGATCAAGATGATTAGGATCCAGAACCCGATCTACAAGAGAATTGCGAGTAGCACATTCAGTTTGTTTACTTTTAATTTATTTCTTTGGTTGTTAGTTATTCTTTTAGAATGGTTATTCTCGTAAACCTCATTTGATATTTTCATTTATTGTGTAATGAATGTAAATTCTAACTATTTATTTCGCTTCCGCACTAAATTTATAATTTATTTCTTTTAGAATTTCCGGAGTCGTTATATAAGTTAAGTTAAATTCACAAAGACATAAAACTATGTCAATATCATCATATTTTTTAAATAGATTTTAGAAAAATAAGTGACCCACATTTTTATTATTATTATTGTAGAATCTATAAAGTATTAATATTATAAGTATAGTTGGCATGTTGTGGTGATATCATCAAACATGGATGCAAGTATTCTTCATGTTGATCCACATTATCAAGACGGTATTTGTTTGTCTCTTTTTTAAATGGGATTTTGTATTTTCTAATATTTTAAATATAAGATTATTTTTATTTTATTTGTATTTGTAGTGAATATATATAGTTTTAGTATATACAGATGAATTGTAATATTTAAATTATAAGCTACAAAATTTTAATAGTAATAATTCAAATATTACTATAGTATTTTAATATAATTATTTAATTATACATTATTTTTTTATTATAATATAATTGATAAATAATATATATAAGTCTGCTATCAATTTGTTTTATTTTTTAAAAAATTATGTTGTATTTAATATAATAATACGTAATAATTATTTATTTAAATATTTTTTAAAAAATAATTATGTAATTATAATAATATTACTATACGATTAATTTATAACTGAATATAAACTCTAGAATTATTCACAATATAAACACTTAATCATTTATGTTCTCTCACCATTCTAATCATTATATAAATATTTCACCAAAATTAGTGATAGTAAATTTTTTTATATTTTAATTATAATTTTACTTATTTTTGTATAAAATTTATTCATATAAAATAATATTATATTATTTTTATATAATTATAAAATTATTGCGTGCAAAATACAAATGTACAAATTTAATAATATAAATAATTCAAATTCAAATTCTAAACTATTCATCTGGGTAACAAGTGACACCCACCCAGATAAAACCTAATCATAAGCTAATATATAGATAAATGAGTTAATATATTTATTAATTAAATAATATATATTAATTATATTATAATATAAATAAATTTTAAAAATATCACACGTTTAAAATTACAATCTATTATAAAAGAAAGAGCTTAGATCTCATCTAACTTAAGCTGGCAGCTATAATATATTCATATACATAAAACATATGTGTTTGTGCATGGCAAAAGTTGCAAGAATAGTATATAGTACATACTAAATATATGCTGCTTTTGTTGGGTGTTTCATTTTAATCTCTGCTTTATTTAATGATTTCCAGCTAAATGATAAGAAAGCTTTTGTTTAGGAATTGAGATGTGAAAGAACCACACCTCAAAAGTTGATAGACAACTGCCACATCTATACGTGCTTTATGTGTTCAAATTATAAAATTTTTATACCGTAATTTACCAATTATTTATTTAATAAATAGTTATTATTTTTTATTATAAATTTAAATGTTAAATTATATTTTTTATTTTTTTAAAAAAATTATATTACTATTATTATTATTATTATTTTCTGTGTAAATATTATTTAATCTTTATACTAACATTTTATATCAAATCAATTTAGAAATTAATTTGTTTTTTTTTTAAAAAAAAAAAATTCTTCATTGCCCGGTGACCCAGCGAGAAGTCGACGACAAGAAGAAAACGGAGTCATATTTTATCGCAAAAATATCGGGAGAAACTGAATATTGAAACTAGTCATGACTGACAAGAAACGTACAGTTTCCCGACGATCTAATTCCCTCGTCATCCACGGAACATTTAATTTCATGATCAGAAGATCTGGACCGTCCGATCTTCACCAAATCGTCACGTATCTCGAATTTCGCACGCATGATTGGAGAGTCGTTACGCGCTTTGTTTACCCAGCACGTGCGCATGAGGAAATAATTTATTAATATTTTTATTAAATTTATCGTTTCTGTAAATTTTTTTGTTTATATAAAAAATATTTATATTAATTTTATTTATATTTGATGTAAAAAATTTTAAAAATTAATTTCACTTGGGAGAAGACGCGAGGGGATGTTTGGTTCAACAACAAGTGAACCAAAACCAAACTGAAAAGCAAAGAAATTAAAAAATAATAAATAATTATTTTAAAGAAAAATATGGATGCAAACAGTAGAGACGTAATGGGAGACTCTTTTTTTTTTTTTTTCGGCGACCGAAATATGTTTTTTTTTTAAAAAAACACAAATATTTTTCTTTCTTCTTCATTATCCAATCTCTCTCCTTCTCCTCGGATCTCTCCTGAATTTACGTTTCGAAAACCCTAAACATCCTTCGTGATCATCTTCATTCAAATTTTTTCAGATTAATTTCCTATCCCAATTTGATTCAAATTATTTGTTTTTGTAAAATTTTAAAATTATTTTATTGCAAAAATTACGATAACTAGCTTGGTTTAGTAGAGTATCAAAGCTTTAATCCTTTCATTTTTAATTCTTTCCTTCTTTTTTTTTTTTTTGGAGTTGGATTGTAGCTTCAATCTTTTGATATTTGATCATCTGTTCCAGTGTAGAAGGTTTTTCTTTTTTGAATTTGTACTTTCCCAAAGCAAGTTTGATTGCGTTTGTGTGGTTTTTGTTTTTTAGAATCAGCAGCACAAAACGACGGGAAGTAAAATCAAAGCAGCTTTTGTTTCGATTTAGAACTTTGTTGGTTCCAAAAAGTTTGTGCGTGTTTCTGACTTCGATGGAGACACTCATAACCTAGAATTTACTGGAATTGGGGCTTTTGTTCCATTTTTTTTTGGGTTTTTTGATTGACAAGAAAACCCCTAAGAGAAGCTTCTGAACCAGAGGTTAGAAGAAGAGAGAGGAAACAGCCTCGTGTTATGCTTGGAGGAGAAATTGGAGAACCAGTCTTCCTGTTTTGGATTTTTGGTTTGGTGATTTTTGTGGTAATCGGGACTATGAAGAATAGTAGCGATGGGCAGCAAAGAGCGCAAGGAGGAGGTGTTGTTTCAAGGTCTGCCCGCAGCTCTTTTCGAGCAATTTCGAGTTATCTGAGGATTGTTTCCGCCGGGGCATCAACGGTGGCAAGGTCTGCCGTGTCCGTGGCCTCTTCGATCGTTGACAGAGAGGACGACTCTAGCCATGACCAGGTACGAGAAGGGGTATTCTGTTTCTTATTTTTGTCAAATGAAAAGATGAAGAGTATTTTTGGGATCCCCGCGTTGATTTGTTGTGTTTGTAGGTATTATAGAGAGTTTTAACGGAATTTGCTTGTATAGTCAGGCACACAATTGTCATGAAATTTGGTCCTACGCAAGAATGATTATTCTGTCAATGAAAGTTAAAACGATATTGACATTTATGATATTTGAACTTACTTTTGGTATGTGGTTAAGAGCTCTATATGGTTCAAAAAGTTTCCACAGGGGTTGAAATTTCAGGTTCAGGGTTTGGACATGACAGTATTAGAATTGCCTTTCTCGATTCCTTTGCAGGAGAAGCTAGGTATTCGTTTGCTTATTCTGGCATTTGTGTTCAATCTAAGGAATTAAATATCAAACCAACGCTATGATAGAAAAATAACCTGAGTCACACCTAGGATCCCTTAAGCATCACATTAAGGTAATTTCTTAGCTTGTTCGGGAGCTTTATTTTGAGGATAAGTAGAAGAAGTTAATGTAGACAGCATATCAAATCTTGTTTTGGAATTTTTTTAAGAGAGCAATTGAGAGTAAAGTTAAGGAAAGAAAGACTTATTGTAAACCTTCCTAGCCCTTGAAAAATTTTATTCAACTTCCAGGATTGGTGGATAGGAGCTGACAGAGTTTTATTAATATTTTTCTATTCACTTTCTTAAATATCCCCACCTTATACGTAATAAAACAACTTTCTTTTAATAGTAAGTGTGTTTTTAACTGGCTTTTAATAAATAAGGGGTATTTTTAACATATTAGCTAACTTCCCACTCTATTTTGTCCTTCGACCAAACAACACTGGAGTTGAAACATTCTTTTACTCTGTTATAATTAACTCCTATCCAGGATGTCCTAAATATTTGTTATCATGAGCTACCAAATTCTTCTTCATGCTCCTCCACTTGTTCCTTTTTGATAAAATCAAAAGGTTCAAAGTTTGTTACTTGTGTAATTTGGAGATTTTGAGCAGCTTGTTCTAGATGAGTGTTTCAAAGTTCTTCCACTAGTGCGTCAGTTGTGCTTGACATTATCTTCAATTTGCCATTTAGAACGCCATGCCTTTGTTTAAGATCGTCAAATTTCGCACTTGTTTTGGCATGGTCACAATTGTACTTGATTAAGCTAGCTGCAACCAGAAACATAGCATGGAAGCTTCAAAAATTTCAGTTTGAAGTGGTGAACAATTGTGTGGCAGAGGCTTGAAGCAGTCTGGTTAAATCCAGTTGTAAAAATGTGAAAACGTAGGAGATATGGTGAACCTAGTGAGTGTTGGAAATTTTGAGCAGCTTGCCAAGCTTATCCTATATGCAAATTCTAAAGTTCTTTCACAGTTGCATTATTGTGCTCGAGATGACCCATTTGACGTTTAAAACTTTATGCTCTTTGTATAAGAGTGTCATATTTTCTTCTTATTTTGGCTATGGTCACCATCATACTTGATTAAATAGGCTGTAAGTCAATAAATACCATAAAAGCTCTGAAAATTGGTTTAAGTGGTGAAAAATCCAGTGGAGAGTTGAACTGGTCTGGTCAAATTCAGTGGGAAAAATGTCAAGCAGATATCTGAAGAATCTTCTGTTTGTTGGTTGCTAGTAGATGTCTGGTCCGGCGAGCAACTCAAATTTATTAGAAGTCTTACTGTCCCAAGTTTGGGATAGCGTTACACTTATGTTGGCTGGAAAGTCCAGTAGGAAGCGCATAGCTTCCTTGTTAGATTTGTGACCTTGACGGCCTATATGATTTAGGGTTGTATGGCAGGACTCTTGATCTAGAGATTAGGTTAATTTAATGTTTTTTTGGATAAAAAGTATGGAAAGTTTTAGTTGTCAGATTTCTTTATTCATGATAGATGCAAATATTTATTGATAGCTATTGCTCCTATAACCTTGGATCCAAAGAGCTACTTCCATAACCAAATCCAAACATAGGCTATACTTGGAATTCTAAAGTAATGCAGGAGGTATTCTTAGGTGCGCTTGTGCAAATGATTAAAGTGAGAATTTAAGGCTTTGTTTGGTATGTGGAAACGGTTTCTAGTTTCTATTTCCCAAATGTATGTGTATTTCGTCAATAAATTATATATATTAGTTACAACGAAGAGAATGATAATGAAAATAATAATGGAGTTTGAAAATCTTAAAAACATTTTTTTAGTGCTCTCTAGAAAATTATGTTGTTTGTAATTCGATTGTTCTACAATATACAACTTTTACATACTTTCGTGTTTCACATGTATAAACACATGAACTTAGAAAATAAAAATTAAAAACTGTTGTCATACACTAAAGGAAGCCCAAGTTTCTTAAAGGTTTGGTAGGTTACTCTACTTTGTATTCTATCTTGTTTATAGATAGAATGTTTAGTTTGAAAGTGGTGGATGCTATTACAGCTTTTCTTATTCAGCTTGCAACTCTAGAGAAATAGAAATATCACAATTTTCAAATTTTTCAGAGAAGTTAAATTCTTAAGGGAGTTAATTTGTTTATCATTTGGCATGTTCAATATGGATTTAAGTGTCTTTAGCATAATCTATAAACTTATGCTAATTATTCTAGCATTTAGAGAAATTTAAGGGAGACTACCTTTTACTTAGGCAACTGATTGAGAAGCAGAACCATTCTGTAAATTCATGCTTTCAAACTTTAGAAATTAATGTGAGACCAATTGCCGATGCTCTACTTGAGTTGACGTGCCTGTTTTGCTTTTATACATGCACGCATTTTCTTTTTTTGTTTGAGTAGAAATATCCATGCATCTTCATTGGAAGGATGGAATGTGAATATGTTCAAGCAAAGTTTTAAGTCAGTCATCATGGTGGTATGGGTTACCTTCTGTTTGGCATTTGTGGTGTTTCTTGTGCTCTGCTGAAATTTCACATTATATATTTACCATAGCACAAAGTCGGCTATTCTAACTGATAGGTACACATAATAATAATTTTGGTTGTTTAGCAAAGGTCGCAAATACTTCATATCCCAGGTTAAACAGTTATTTCGCTCTTTTCTATTACTGTATATCTGTAGCATACTCTGAATATATGAGACAGCTTTTTGTTAGAATCTCTTGGGTAAAAAATTACTTAAAGGCATTTCTAAAATTCCATAAAATATTATTTAGTTTGGTGTTATTAGCATGTGCATGTGCATTTACATTAAGAGAGTTAATTCATGAAAGAATTATTATTTTCATTTAGATTTCTTCAGTCTTAAGAGCTGGGAACGGAGATGACTCAATATATTCTATATCTATGATGTAAAGGTGCTCTGGGCTGGGTTTGATAAATTGGAGGTTGAGGGAGATATTACTCGGAGAGTTCTCCTTCTGGGATACCGATCAGGTTTCCAGGTCTGGGATGTTGAGGAAGCTGATAATGTTCATGACCTAGTTTCCAAACATGATGGCCCTGTTTCATTTATGCAAATACTACCAAAACCAGGACCATCAAAAAGGTCAGGAGACAAGTTTGCAGGCAGCCGTCCGCTTCTGGTAGTTTGCACTGATGGTGCCCTTCCTGGAGGTACAACACGGGATGGGTTAGGCAACACAAATGGGAGCATCCCAAACTACCAGGACCCGGGGGATGGTGGTTTTGCTCCAACTGTCATCCATTTCTATTCCTTGAGGTCTCAATCTTATGTACATATGCTGAAGTTCCGGTCAGTTATTTATTCAGTAAGGTGCAGTTCTCAAATAGTGGCTATATCACAAGCAGCTCAGGTATATTCTCTTTATATATAATAAGTCTTTTTTATATTAACCTTCTGTAGAAAGTTTGATAACTAAGGACATACTTGCAGATACACTGTTTTGATGCTGCAACGTTAGAAACAGTATATACCATACTCACAAACCCAATAGTTATGGGTTGTACTGGTCCTGGAGGTGTAGGCTATGGGCCTCTTGCGGTTGGCCCGAGGTGGCTAGCTTATAGCGGGAGTCCAGTTATAGCATCCAATTCTGGACGTGTTAGCCCACAGCATCTAACACCCTCTGCAAGTTTTCCTGGTTTTAGTTCAAATGGGAACTTGGTTGCACATTATGCAAAAGAATCAAGCAAGCATCTTGCAGCTGGGATTGTGACTCTGGGAGACATGGGATACAAGAAGCTTTCTAGGTACTGCTCTGAGCTTCTACCTGATTCCTATAGCTCTCTGCAGTCGGGGAGTCCTGGCTTGAAAGGAAATGGAACTGTTAATGGGCATCTTGCAGATGCAGATAATATTGGAATGGTACTTACTAACCTCCCTAAGCATTTTTTTTGGGAACTGACATTTGGTTTTTCAGTTAAAGTTTCCCTTATATTATCGAAAGCAACCTTACATATAGGACAGAATTATGTTTGTTTTCCAGCATTGAGCCATTTGCCAAAAGGAGTTGATCATAATTCTTGATGTCTCTTATTTCCTGGATTTATCAGGTCATTGTCAGAGATATTGCGAGTAAAGCTGTCATCACTCAATTTAGGGCACACAAGAGTCCTATTTCAGCATTATGCTTTGATCCTACTGGGACACTGTTAGTGACAGCTTCGGTTCAGGGGCACAATATCAATGTCTACAAAATCATGCCTGAACTCTGTGCAAGTTCCTCTGCAAGAGATACTTCTTCCTCTTATGTACATCTTTACAGGCTTCAACGTGGTTTAACTAATGCTGTAAGAGCAATTACCTTCACCAGTTTTTTGAATTTTAGGATTATGACGTGATCTAATTGGTTTTTTCTCTGGAGAAATTTCAGGTTATACAGGACATCAGTTTCAGTGATGACAGTAAGTGGATTATGATCAGTTCTTCTAGGGGTACAAGCCATCTGTTTGCCATAGATCCTTTGGGAGGAGCAGTGAACTTTCAGTCTGTGGAGGCCAGCTTTACTGCTAAAAATAGTGGATTGGGTGTTACAAATAAGCCAGCCGTTCGTTGGCCTCCTAGTTTAAGTTCCCAAACTCCTAATCAGCAGAATTTTTGCGTTCCTGGTCCTCCTGTTACACTGTCTGTTGTTAGCAGAATAAGGAATGGAAATAATGGTTGGAGGAGCACTGTAACTGGTGCAGCAGCGGCTGCAACAGGCAGGATGAATTCACTTTCTGGGGCCATTGCTTCGTCTTTCCATAAATGCAAAGGAAAAAAAGATTTTTCCACTGAGAATAGCTCTTTGAAGACAAAATACCACCTTCTAGTTTTCTCTCCTTCTGGATGCATGATACAATATGCATTGCGAATTTCCAGTGGTCATGATTCTATGGCAATTGGATTAAGCAATGGTTACGAATCAGTTTCAGAATGTGATGGTAGATTAGTAGTTGAAGCAGTGCAAAAATGGAGCATATGTCAAAAACAAACTAGAAGGGAGAGAGAAGATAATATAGACATTTATGGTGAAAATGGAACATCAGACTGCAATAAGATATATCCTGAAGAAACAAAAGCGGGAAATTACACTTGTCCTGTAGCTCGGGAAGCAGTTAGGAAAACAAAGATCAGTAGTGAGGAAAAATATCATCTGTTCATTTCAGAAGCTGAGTTGCAGATGCATCAACCTCGTTTGCCATTATGGGCAAAACCAGAGGTATGCAATCTTGAGTTGGGAATTATCCAAATTCTTTGCTTTTAAGTCTGACATGTATTTGTTCTTGTTCTATTGCTTGCCAGATAAACTTTCAGTCAATGGTGCTAGATGGTAAAAAGGTAGATGAGGCTAACAGTTTGGGAGGTGAAATAGAAATTGAAAGGATTCCTACTTGCACCGTCAAAGCAAGGTCGAAAGGCCTGATACCAGTTTTTGATTATCTTCAAACCCCCAAATTCCAACAAGCAAGGTGTGGCGGCATTTAATGTGCTTTTTGCCCTTGATGTGTGTTCTTGATATCATTCTACTTAGGGAATGCATTTTGTATTTAGAGAAGATAGGAATTCATAGTTCCTTTAGTTCTTTTTGGCTTTAATTCACTTCATGAAACACTCTTACATTTTCTACAGGCTTCCTTCTGTAGATAGCGATGGCAACGGGCAACTGCAGCATCAGAGATCTGGGGATTCTGAAGATAGCAAACTTTCACACAGGAGCAGCTCGGGCTCCCTTGGGTCCATATCCAATAGTAATGCTGCAGGTGCTGGATCTCACAATGATCTTGCAGGTACTGGATATAATGGCCCACAGACACCAATAGAAACTGTGGGCTTTGTGAATAATGGTAGAGCTAATCGCAAAACTCAGCTTGAGATTGTAAATAATAGAGAGAGCTTAAGGATGGAAGCTCAACTCAACTTTGTAAATAACAAGGAAGGCCTGAAGATAGAGAATCATTTTGAAGATGAAGGCGATCAATTTGATTAGAGGTAATTCTCTTATCCCAGTGTCAATTGTTTTGAGATTTCAAACTGGGCTTATCTATTATCATTTAAATGCCCCATCTAATGCATTTGATCAAGTTATATTGCTTTGTATTTAAATGCCCCATCTAATCCCAGTTTAAATTGTTTGTTATGTTAGTGAGGTTTTGAGATTCCCAATCGGGCTATTCTTGACTAATCTTCTGTCTATCTAAATGCCCATCTAATGCATTTGACCAAGTTGTTGCTTTGCATTTTAACTAGTTGTAGGAAAGCAAATATTTCAAGATTGCACAACTTACATAATTTTAATTAATTTTTTTTTTTTCTAAATTCAGTTTTTATTTTTATGATCTTAAACTAAGACATGCATAAGTTCAAAGTTTTAGTTATGTCTTGGTTATATAATTGTGATTAAAGATATGCACAGGGGAAATTTAGGTTGGCTGTGCAAACAGAGCTTTGAGTACTATATTCATGTACCATGTTTGTTTCATGTGGTAGGGTAGGGGAAGGACTTACCCTACTTGTTTTATATTAGTATTCTATATTTAGGGCTTTATGATTGTTTTCTATATATCTATTCTCTTGCCAAACTATTGCAATGAAAAAATCGATTTCTCACTTACTACATACTACCTTTACTCGGTTCAACTACCAAATCAATGTGGGCGAGGTTTTCTACCCAAATAGAGAGGAGAATGGTAGGGCCATATCTCTTCAACCTGCCATTTCTTATTCATCGTGGAGCATTGGAGGCACTGGCAGTTTAAGAAATAGTTCTTAGCTCTTCCCATTTATTTTATATACACGCACACACACAGAGTTATATCCTTATGATCATTTGCACCAAGAATACTACAACCTGATGCATTTGGTAACATCTTACGACAAGAGGTGATAGAAACTTTTTTGGTCTTTCTAGGGGTTGAATGGTTGGGGGTGGTTTCTGGCTTTTGGAGCCTTAGCTCAATTTCTCATAGATTTTTGCTATGCTTCTTCCCATTACCTATTGCAGTGTTGAACTAAAAAAACTGTGTTTCTTTCTGATTCAGGTGTTCAGTTATTCTTTCATTCTGCTGGAAGGTTCATTAACGGTGTGATACCATGAGTTTGACTATGAAGCGGAATTGTGAATATTATGTTGGTTTTCATCTGTGTTGAGTTTGTAAATAACAAGCCAATATATCCCAAATAATCAGTCTAATATGTAAATAATAGCATCACCATATCACTCACGGTTATGAATTATTCTACTCTACGAATTTTATTTTTTTTTAAACTTCCCATTCTTATGGAACGCAAGTCACTGGTCTTTCTGGATGTTCCGACATTCCCTTTTTTATTTGCATGGTAATACGGTCGGGTACAAACATTTTGGTCAGCTTCTCAAAATGTTCGCTGAATGAATTGTCATATATGCAGTTTGAGATGCGGATTTTTTTATATTTGAGATTTCTCTCTAACCGAATTGATGTGATAATGTACAATTGAGGTTTCAATTGGAATTTGGATGAGACGTGTAGAATCTAGAAAACATTCATGGTACTTAATGTATCAAACCTCTTTCAGTTACTAGAAGAGAAAAACTTACTCTCCTTTCTTTTTATACCCCCTACAGTCTCTCCCACCCAAACCTAACGTAAAACATTTTAACAGCTGAAGAAAACAGGAAATTTCAACTAGGAATATGCTTAGACTGTTTGTAACACCCGCCAAAACTTTTTTTTTTTTAATTAATAAATATAATTATTTATTTATTTAATTTAATTTATTATATTATATTTTATTTTAATTTAATAAAAAAGAATAAAATTTATTAAGAAATAAATTAAAAATAATTTTGGAAAAAAGGGGTGAAAAATTAGGTTTGGAGAGTATTTTTTAAAGAAAAATTAAAAATTGGAGGTCAAAACGTAATTTAAAAAAATATTGTCACGTCAGACGCCCGGTCAGCAACTCCGACCAACCAGGACGCGCCAAGTGGCAAAGGCGCTGAAGCGGGAGGCTACGTGGGCGAGCTGCGTGCGCGCGATCGAACGGTTGAATTCCGTTCCTACGCACACGGACGACCGAGAGTGAATCGCGCATGGATGGTTCAGATTGAATCGCGATGAACGGTTCAGATTTACTCCTTATTTAATCGCGATCGGACGATCCAAATCAAAAGCGAATGAGTATAAATAATCTCATCCGTACCCAAACCCTAACCCTAGGCGCCAGAACCTCTCGTCGGAGAAGACAACCCAGCCGTCGGGGAGCCGACCGCCACCACCTGCCGCTGCACTGGAACCCTTTCTGACCACCAAAAAAGGTAAAAATTTCTCATTTTGCACGAAATTCAATTTTAAACCCACCCATGACCAAATTGGAGTGAAAGAACTGGCTAATTGGCTGAAAAACATCGACGAAGCCTAGCGGCGCCGCTGTTGGAAATTTCACAAACTGCCTCCGATGAAACCTTTTCTGATTCCTGTTTCGCATAATTTTTTCACCGTTGTGATCACTGTTTTCTTCTCTACAAGTTGACAGAAGCGAAACACCTAACTGCAACGTGAGCCAGAGGAGCCGCCGCACCGGAGAGCCCTGCCGCTGGTGAGTTTCGATATTTTATATTTTTTGGGTTCATCGAGGCCTTTTAGCGTATGTGCTCGCAGGAGTTGATGCAAAATCGACTGAATTCGGCCAAAAACGGCCGACCCGAAGCGGACCGCTGCCGTACTAGATTTTCAAAATTGGCCGAGTGGGTCTTAAGACTGATTTTGGGTTTATTTGGAACATTTGTAGGTATTATAAGCGCGTTTCAATTCCTGGAGAAAAATTTAGGGAACCCAGGGACCGCCCGTAGGTACAGTAAACCGTTTAGCTTTTCGGCGTCAAATCGAGTAAGGACCCTTCACCCTATTTCCTATCATAGAATTGAAATTTAAATAAATAATAATACGATATTTTATACAAATTAAATAGATGTGCATAATTAATTACGGATTGCTAATAGAGCTCGAACCGGACATTGTTCTCTGTGATTTATTTTACAGTATAAAAGCATAATAATATCTGATTTATCTATTTTATGGTTTAAATGCATGTATTACTGTCTTAACTGACCACTGTTTGATTTGAGATTTGAGACATGATTGTATTATCGGATGCATGTTTATTTGTTTATGTGATTATGTTTGATTTGGTAATGAAGACTAAAGAAAAACAGAAAAAGGGGTGTGATCAAATAAATAGATAGAATGACAAACTTCCTAGATATCCTGGGAGATGGTGGACGGACCGGGTACATAGGGAATCCTACTGTAAACGTTGTCTCATACCGGACGGGGTATGGAGACTTGGTAATTTGACACTCATAACGGACGGGGTATAGGGACAACCCGCTTCACCCTCATATTGGACGAGGTATTGAGGTTTGATATCTTGACATTCATACTGGACGAGATATGGGGACGACCTTGTAATTGAGATTGTTAAGGAAAATGGTTCACGTGTAGAGGGGACATCTCTATGAACCCCCATGGATACTAGTAGGCTGGTAAAATGAGAAATGGTTATGATTTAGTTTATTGTTAATGGATATAAATTTATGATATATTCTATGTTGTTGGGTGTTCATAAAATTATGATATGTATGGTACTATTGTCTCTATAGGTTATTTTCATAAATTCCATTACGGTAAGTGAACGATAAATAGTTTTATGATTGATAAACGAAATTGATAAATTTAGTGCTCCATTAGTTGTTTTGATTTTATACCAACATTTACTTCTGTACCAGCGATATAATGTGATATCCTTACTGGGTTAGTGTAATTCATCCTTTATTTAACTATTTCAGATCAAGAGGACCTGGTTCCAGAGTCCGATCCGCAAGAAGATTGCGAGTAGATGCTAGATACTTTCTATTTTTTATTATTTTTCTTATTTCTCGTGTTTCTTTCAGAGAATTCATTCCGTAATGTTGTTCAATACTTTTAAATTATTATGTAAGGGATGTAAGATCTTAACATTTTGTTTCGCTTCCGCACTTAAATTATTACATATTTCTTTTTGGATTTCCGGGGCCGTTACACTGTTTCTGCTTGATAGTTCTTTATTAATTATCACCAGACTAAATGGAAAATAAAATTCAAACTCGAGTTGATAATTCTAAAATAAAAACATTATCCGACATGCTTTTGGAAACAAACTATATAAATTAAGAAGAAATAATATTAAATTATTATTAAACAAAACAAAAATCTAAATGTAACACAAGTTGAGAAGCAACAATAACACGATTTTCAGAATCTTCATTGGGTTTGGAATCTCTCTTAGAAACAGAATTTAGTTTCATCATCTTCCCATCCAAGGTTATTCCACCTTCTAACTCTCCTCTTATTTCTTTAATGGTTAATAATATATTGTAAACAAAGCGTTATGGACAAATTTATAAGATTTAAATAAGATATTAAAGTTCAATTAAATACGAAATTCTAAGTAGCATTAAATTTTTAAATAGTAAATATGAAATCCTAATTAATATTATATTCTTAAATAGGATATAATTTTTTATTAATATTAAATTTCTAAATAGTGTAGAATTTTCAATATTTTAGTAGGATATTCTTAATTAAATTAAAATTTCTAAATAAAAATTATAATCTTTATATAAAAGGATATGCTTACTATTAATAAAATAAGTCAGAATATTATTTAAACTACAAGATTGGAGCTCTTTGTAATGAGATCCAAGATAGTAGCTCCATTTGATGAGGCATAATATATTTTCACAAACTAGATCACTCTTACAATAAGAACAAAAATGTTAACAATTTTTTAGAAGACGACTTTATTGTTAACCGCCCGGTGACAAGATCATGATTTCAAGAACATAATAAATTGGTATCAGAACCTAACATAATAGGCGACTCTGCAACAAAAGAATATTTGCAATTGTTGCTCCAAGAAGCCCTAATCGCAAACGAAGCATGGACCATAGAGATTGAAAGGTGATTGAGCAGCTAGTTGCAGGAGTTATCCAAACAAATCAAAGGGATACTAGTCAGCTTTAATCATGATAGACAAACAGAATCAGAAGGAACTGCAAGCAACAACCACCTTCGGGAACAACCACCTCAAGCACTTCACACCGAAAGTCAGTCGCAAAATGCAAACAATCATCCAGGTAATGGAGTCGTTGCCCGCTGCACCAAATTAGACTTTCCAATGTTCGATGGCTCTGAAGATCCTCTAATATGGTTGCATCGATGTGAGTAGTTTTTTGCCAATCAACACATGCTGGAAAGAGGTAAGGTGGGATTGACCGCCTTCCATATACTTGGAGAGGCATAACTGTGGTACCATCAGTTAGAATCTGAACAACCTACATTCAACTAAATTGAATTCAATAACTAGTAAACTTTAAACAGACGGGATCGGTTGCAGACTACCAGAGGCAGTTATAAGAAAAACTAGCAAGAACAAATAAGTTCATTTAGATTGATCAACATGTAAGTTTGTCACAAGAGATTGAGAGATTTCCTCTGTTTAGATGTCGAGGTGCAATCACCCATATGGCCCAGAGGTTTAAAAGGAAACAACAATTGTAGGATATGACCGAACATAATTATAGTGATCATTCTCAGTTCATAACCAAGCTTAACATTTCAGTTAAAAAAATCGACTCCATAGAACAGCAACGTTACAACACAATCTGGTAACACTTCATCTCTATTTATAAAAAAATTAATAATGACAAAGATGATAGAAATGAGGCTAAAGGGGTTGTGCTATAACTGGAATGAACTATTTGTTCAAGGTCATTAATGTAAACGACTGTTTTGTCTCGAGATGAAATGCGACCTTGGTCCTGAACAACAAGAAAAGACCGAGAAGAAAGCTATATCCACATATCAAGCTTGTGGACAAGTTTGAAGAACAGAGGGAGTAATATTATGAACGAATTTATAAGACCTAAATAAGATGTTGAAATTCAATTAAATATGAAATTCTAATTAGTATTAGATTTCTAAATAGCATATTATTGTTCATTAATATTAGATTTTTAAATAATATATGATTTTTAATATTTTAGTAGAGTGTTCCTAATTAAATTAAAATTTCTAAATAAGAATTATAACTTGTATATAAAGGGACATACTTGTTATTAATAAAGAGAAGTCAGAATATTATTTTAAATTAGGAGATTGGAGTTCTCTCTAACAATGTCAAAGGTAGCAGCTCTCTTTGATGAGCTGTAATCTATTTTCACAAAATAAATCGTTTTTGCAATAAAAATAAGGGTATTAACTATTTGTTAAAAGACAACTTTATTGTTAATCACCTGGTGACAAGATCCAGATCTCAAGAATATAACACATATATTGGAAGTTTTTTCAACCTCGTACAATTGCTCACCTCAATCCTCTACAAAGTAGGCCAAGATGTTGCCCTGAACAAACAAACCTCAATTTGGTCAACTTATATAACTTTCAAACTTGCGAGCACCAAGTTTGGCACTTTACCTACAATAAGAGATCGAATCCTTCTGCAGCTACCAACCTTGGTCTCCTCAAGATTTGGCAGCTGTTGAACCAAAGCAAAAGATATGAGGTTCTTCAGTTTGGGGGAATCCATTACTTCGATGTGGTTTTTAGCCTCCCTAGGCATCCTCCTTGAGGGACCATTCCTTCCAAAATTATATCTAAATTTCCCAAGCTGCTAAGTCTTAAGTGCTCCAAATTGGGTAGCATGCTTCTTATGGTATCCCAACTTAGAAGATTTGTGATGCAATCACAACTTGATATATTGACTGACTCGAGGCTTGGCAGGTCATAGGCTGCTCTTGGTAATTAGCTTAGACAACCCACTTAGGCCATCATAAATAACTAGGTCCACGACATTTACAGTGCATAACAACCTTTTAAGGCCTCTTATTGATGAGGTCAACTCCTTTGTGAATGACCCTTTTTCCATCATGTTAGGTGAATGACTCATCCAAATCACAGCTCCTTAGACTTTTATATGTTGAACTTGCTCAATCTTCTCAGCCAGGTGATATTTGAAGTAAGATAATCAACCTTATATAACCTTATGTATAGAAGGGAGAGTTTCTCCAAACTTTTAATCACATGGAATAAAGCTTTTCTTTCTTCTACGTGATACTTAACCTCTCATTTGCATGCACTGAAAGACATGTCCAAGGCCTCAAGATCAGACAATACTGACATGGTTCCAGGTTCGATCTTTTCTAGGTTGTATGTATAGGACAAGTCTAGTTCTCGGAGAATACTTAATCTAACCATATCTTTTGGTAGTTTTCGGAGTCTAGTGCCAGAGAGATCAAGGAATTGGAGTTTATTGAGAGATCCAAGTTGAGGCAGTCTCTCAAGTGACTAACAAGTTCTCAGGAGAAAATAACGAAGCTCCCCTAATTGAGCAAGTGTTGTGACAATGAAGTGATGAAAGTTTTGCCTAAGTTCAACACTTTAAGTGCTCTAGCTTCTAGAAAGAAGTTACCATGTATTTTATAATAGGGTTGCCTTGGAGGAAAAACACTATCAGCTAAGAGTATCCCGAGAGTTGATTGGGAAACTTCCTAAGTTTGTTGTTCATATATGAAATCCTCTTGAAAGATTTCTGCAACTTCTATGACATTTGAGATAATGCAATACCATATTAACAGAGATATCCATATGGCTAAATCCCTGACTAAATCATGCATTTTTATAGTTCCAATGTCTTCACCTTGTTCTAGTAAGCAACAATCCTCCAAATTCTCAACAAAAACAATGCCATAATTGAAAGATTTTTCCAAGTTTTGGTGTTTATATGTGATTCCATCAGCTATCCAGGATTTTATTAGTTCACTCGATTTAATTGAGCAGTTTTCTGGGTATAAAGAAGAAAAAAGAAAACACCATTGAAGAATCATATTCAGCAACGAGTTGTAGCTCAACCTTAGGTGTTGATAGACCTTGTCTTTAATGCTCATAACATGAGGCAAAGAGCAATGCAATTGACTAAGTGCTTTCATCCACAATTCCACCATTGTTTTGTTCATCATTGAAGAAAACAAGGAGAGACAGTTTGTGTGACGAAAAAAAATCCCCTAATTTTCTTCAATCTTACGTGGGTACAAATGTGCCAAATATATAAGCCTTTGGCCAAGACAAAAAACGGTTAAAAGATGCTAACAAAAAACTAAAAAAGTTAGTGGAGAGAGCACCTAGTTGTCCTAACAATACCAGCTGTCCTTAATGTAAGTATACATGTATATATACATTCCTACATATGAACATTCTACACTCTCCCTCAATTTAGGTTACGTATATGTTAAGTAACCGTACATTGAATACAAGATTATTGAACTCCCTTTTTGGTAGTGCCTTGATGAGTATGTCAGTTGTTTGTTGACTAGTCGGGATGTATAGGAGTGACACATCCGAACTTTTAATTTTTTCTCTGATGAAGTGACGATCAATTTCAATATGTTTAGTTCTGTCATGGTGTACAAGGTTCTTGGCCATGCTAATAGTTGATTGATTATCACACCAAATTCTCATTGCAATAGGAGCAGAAAATCTTAGTTCTAGTAGAATCTTTTTAAGTCATACTCCCTCACATATTCCATGTGCAAGTGATCGTAATTCAGCTTCAATGCTGCTTCCTGATACAATATATTACTTCTTACTATGTCAAATGACTAAATTACCCTAAACATAAGAGGAGTAACCATATGTAGATCTTCTATCTGTTACAGATCCAGCCTAATTAACATCAGTATAGATCTCAATATCTCTGACCATATTCTTCTGAAAGAATAATTCATATCTAGATATCATATTTAGATACCTCAGAATACGATAAACAGCACACATGTGTTCTTCAGTAGGTTGAGACATGAACTGACTCACAATACTAACAGTGAAGCAGATGTCAGGTCTTGTATGAGTTAAGTACATAAGTTTACCTATAAAACTTTGATACATTTCTTTATCAAAGGTTTACTGTCACTTTTGGAACCAAGTTTAGTGTTTGTTTCCATAAGAGTCTCAGCAGGTTTACAACCAAGTATACCTGTTTCATTCAAGAGATCTAAAATGTACTTCCGTTGAGATATAAAAATTTTTTTCTTGAATCTGGCAATTTCCATTCCAAGGAAATACTTGAGCAACCCAAGGTCTTTAATTTCAAATTCTCTAGCTAGAAAGTCTTTCAGTTTTTGAATTTCTTCACTGTGATCAACTGTAAGGATAATATCATCCATATAAACAATTAGTATAGCTCTTCTCCCTGTGATACAATGTTTGACAAACAAGGTATGATCGGATTGACATTGCTGATATCGCATGTGTTTTACTGCCCTGGTAAATCTGTCAAACCAAGCTCTTAAAGACTATTTGAGGCCATACAGTGCCTTCTTTAATTTGCATAGCTTTTGAGGATTCATTTTGAGTCCAAGTGGGACTTCCATGAACACTTCTTCCTCTAGGTCACCATTAAGGAAATCATTTTTTATATCAAGTTGATAGAAAAGCCAATCAAGATTAGATACTAAAGAGAATAATACCCGAATTGTGTTGTGTTTGGCAACATGAACAAAAATCTCTTTATAGTCGATGTCATATGATTGAGTAAACCTTTTAGCAACAAGTCGAGCTTTGTAGTGGCTTACACTACCATTAGGATTGTACTTGGTGGTGAAGATCCACTTGCATCCAACAGGAGCCTTTCCTGAAGGTAGATTAGATAATTCTCATGTCCTATTTTTCTCAAGGGCTGAAATTTCTTCTTGGATAGCAGCATTCTATTCAAGAATCTTGAGAACTTCATGAACTGTTCTTGGTTCAGGAAAGATGCTATCAAACTTGCTAACAAATGCATGATACTTCGAAGATAGCTTGCCATAAGAGACATGATCCTATATGGGACGCATAGTACAAGAACGAATACCCTTTCGTAATACAATAAATAAACCAATATCATCAGTAGAGTAAGAAATCTCATTACCTGTGTTATTATGGGTGCTTGGTTCAGGAGTTCAGTCATGACAGAATATAGATGGTTTAGGTACTTTATCTTTACCTTGAGTTTTGTTCCTCCTTATATAGACACGCAACTCACTAACTGCAGGTAATGTGTTATAAGTCTCTGTGATAAGTTCAAGTTCTTTGGTGGTTTCAGGAACATGATCTTTTTCTGAAGTTGTCAATGGAGTCTATAGAGGAAGGATATTCACATCCTACAAATTGATATTTCTGAATTCCAGATGTCTCCCTCTGAATATCAAGAGTGAGATAAAAATGTTGGTTCTCAAAGAAGATAACATCTATAGTGTTATAGAACCGGCGGGTTACTGGACAAAAATATTTGTAATCTTTTTTAGAATTGGAATACCTGACAAAAACACATTTGAGGGGTTTTAAGATCAAGTTTTTCTCTAAGATGACTGTGAATGTGAACATAAGAAGAACAACCAGAGACTTTAAACGGAATTGTGTGAAGGATGTGCGATGTTGGGAATGCTTGAAGTATTGAATTATAAGGTGTTTTAAACTTAAGGATATGGGAGGACATTCTGTTGATCATATATGTAGCTGTGAGGATAGTCTCTCCCCAAAGATACTTAGGGATATATATGGTAAATATGAGTGAATGGGATACTTCAAGAATGTATTTATTTTTCCTTTCGACCACACTATTTTGTTGAAGGGTGTAGGGACAAGAACTTTGATGGACAATACATTGGCAAGAAAGGAATTTGACTAGGTTGGATGCAAAATATTCACATGCATTATCTATTTTCAACACTTGTATTTTTGTTTGAAATTGGGTTTGAATCATAGTGTTGAATTTTTGAAAGATTTCACTAACTTTATATTTTTCTTTCATCAAATAGACCCAAGTTATTCTAGTGTGATCGTCAATAAAGGAGACAAATCATT
>NW_019014595.1:533776-558803 GCF_000150535.2 Carica papaya
TGTTGAAGATCTCAAATTATGGTTTCCCCAAAGAAGCACCAGTGATATCAACAGAGGAAAGCAACCAGGGGCAAAAGGAAACATTGAGAAACTGATTAATGAACTGAATCCGCAGTTGAAGCAAATTTTTGTAGATTGTATAAGAAAAAACAAGCTTCCATTACCTGTAACGGGAGAGGAAGGTGCCTCAGAGGCTTGGTACATGGAGTATCTTAAGTTGTTATTTTCTTGGCATGATGCTCCTAGGAGGAAGTTGGCTACAGAAGGGCCTCAGAGCAGTTTAGGACCATCTGCCTCTGCCCCTTCACCTGGCCCTGCCTCTGCCCCTGGCCCTGCTCGAGCTGCTGGATCAAGATCTCAGTCACCTGCACCGCTCCCTCCTGGTCGCCGACGTCGCGGTTCAAGTCCCCCTGCTCCAACTCCTCAGAATTCTTTTTTCCCACCAATAGGATTAGAACCTCCACCACCTGGTCCTTCTGGAAGTTCAAACTCTGGTCCAGATGTTCAGCCAAAAGAAAGGAATGACCATAAACCAGTTATTATTGCTGTTGCTGTAACTGCAGCAGTAACATTTATAGTTGCAGCATTATTCTTCTTATGTTGTAGTAAGATTTGTAAGAAGGGTGGAGGTAGGCGAAATGATGAGAGGCCTCTTCTCAGCTTAAGTTTAAGCGAATACTCTATTGGTACATGTTCTTTGCCCCTTCTTGCTGTAATCTACAGTGTTCAAAAAATTCCTCTAATCTACAGTGTTCTTTCAGGTTCATCTCTCGTGTTGGGAGATTCTATTAAAGAAGAGAAACTTGGTCATCAACCATTTGGCAATAACACAGACCACAACAAAACTCCCTTATCCTTTTACTTGGAATCTGATGTTCAACCTAACTCGCTTAATGAAAAGCTATCGCTAGAAGCTGTCGGTACCACTACCAAAACTACAACAGAATCCTTCAACTCCTCTAGCAATATAAATGGACAGGGAATACCTCCTTTGAAGCCTCCTCCTGGAAGAATGAGTAATGCACTTCCAGGACAGCCTCCTCTAAATCCACCTCCTCGTCGAGCACAACCTCTCCCACCCAAACCACCTGCTTCTCTTAAGCCTCCCCCCAGCATGGCTGCTCCACCACCACCTCCCCCTCCAGCACCACGTCCTCCCCTAAAATCATCAGCAGCTAGTGCAGGCCCACCACCGCCTCCTGCACCACCTGGTCCTCGTCCACCACCCCTACCAAAGAGTGGTCTTGCTCCGCCTCGACCACCTCCACCAATAGCCCCTGGTGCAAAGGCACCTCGACCGCCTTTTATGCCAAAACCTCCATCTAGCGAAGGAGCTGCCTTAGAGAATGAAACTGATGCTACTAAAGCGAAGTTAAAGCCATTTTTTTGGGACAAAGTCCTAGCAAACCCTGACCATTCAATGGTTTGGCATCAGATAAAATCAGGATCATTCCAGTATGTCACAAGTTCTTCATCCTACTTCTAGCATTGCATTCTAATTATTAAACAAATCATCTGAGTATGCTTCCCTCTGGTTTGCAGGTTTAATGAAGAGATGATAGAAACATTGTTTGGATATGCACCTAGTGACAAAACTAAAGTTGGACAAAAAAAGGACTCTTCTTCACAGGATCCTTCTCCTCAGTTCATTCAGATCCTTGACCCAAAGAAAGCACAGAATTTGTCAATTCTTCTGAGGGCATTAAATGTTACAACAGAAGAAGTTTGTGATGCACTTCATGAAGGTGGTTCCTCATCTTTGTCTATTTGTGGTGTTCGATAAAAATTGACTTAAACTATTGGATGTTTATGTTTTGCATGTTTTCATGCCTTGTCTGTGGTGGTAGGATTTAGTAATTCAGGACATGGTTCTGTAAAATTCACTGCAACGCTATTGTCCAAGATAAAAGGAGTTGATGCTTTAAATAATCTTGTGCTACATTTTTCTTCATCAAGAAAGAAAATATGTAGAGATTTTCGTATTTCTAATATCACTTATGTGCTAAGACCCATCAGTTTTCTAGAGGAAGTTCTATAACCTAGTGATATGGAACAACTGCATTCTATTCAAGTATATAGTATCATCGACTTGATTAGTTTCTCATTAAAAATGGTGGAATAGATGTGTGAATGTGTTTGCGTGTGCGTGTGCGTGTGCGTGTGCGTGTGTGTCTGTATCTGTGTCTATGCATGCCTCTCACATACTATTTCATCCTCAAATAGTTTTTCCACCATATAAATTGAAATTAGTAAATAACGGAAAACATCTATGAAAGAGAACATTTTTAGAAATAAAACATATGGTATAAAAAAGGCTATTTCCCCATCTGTTGGTTCTGATATGTTAATGTGCTTGTCATTTTATGCCATGCTCCATGTTTCTCAGTTGATGAATTTAATTACTAATTTCTGGCCTTTGAACATCATTGCACTAATGTGTTCTAATTAAATCAGCTAATGAGCTTCCTGTGGAACTCATCCAAACTTTGCTGAAGATGGCACCGACATCTGATGAAGAACTGAAGCTCAGGTTGTTTAGTGGTGAACTATCTCAACTCGGACCTGCAGAGCGCTTCCTAAAAGCCTTGGTTGACATTCCATTTGCTTTTATGCGACTGGAAGCACTACTTTTCATGTGCACTCTCCAGGAAGAGGTTGCCACGACCAGAGAGTCATTTGAAACCTTAGAGGTAGGCTGTTATATCTATTGTTTAATGGGACGTTATTTTCCTTTCTGGGAATGGAATTTTTGGTGTTTTGTGACGTACCCAGCTTAAAATCCAACATTTCACCCTTAAGCTGATATCCAACTTCAAAAAATCTCAAGTTTTATATTATTTGTCCGGATTAGTGGTAGCTCTTCCACCGATTGGTTGACGTATTTTATGTAATTCACATCCTATTTTCTAAGGAATATTCTGTACTTTAGGAAATATGGTACATGTTTTCTGTACACTCAACTGCCATATGCATCTTCTATGACAGATTGCTTGCAAGGAACTCAGAAACAGTAGATTGTTCCTCAAACTCCTAGAAGCTGTTCTTAAAACTGGCAATCGGATGAATGATGGAACATTCCGTGGTGGTGCTCAAGCATTCAAGCTGGACACACTTTTGAAATTATCAGATGTCAAGGGAATAGATGGGAAGACCACCCTCCTGCACTTTGTTGTCCAAGAAATTATTCGCTCTGAAGGGCTGAGGGCTGCCCGTGCAGCTAGAGATAACAGGAGTTTCTCCAGTGTTAAAACAGATCTTTTGCTCGAGGAAGTTAATG
This sequence comes from Carica papaya, assembly GCF_000150535.2. Next base: position 537,054 of record NW_019014595.1, read on the forward strand.
AGGGTTCTGAGGAACACTATCGTAGTCTTGGTCTTCAGGTGGTTTCAAGATTGAGCAGTGAACTTGAGAATGTCAAGAAAGCAGCAATTTTAGATTCTGACAGTTTAACTGGAACTGTTGCCAAACTTGGCCATGCATTGTTGAAAACCAGAAATTTCTTGAACACAGACATGAAGAATTTACAGGAGGAAAGTGGTTTCCACAAAACATTAAAAAGTTTTGTGCAGGATGCTGAGGTAGATGTCATGTCGCTGCTGGAAGAGGAGAAAAGAATAATGGCTCTGGTGAAGAGCACTGGTGATTATTTCCACGGGAATTCCGGGAAGGATGAGGGATTACGTTTATTTGTCATTGTGCGGGACTTTTTGATAACTTTAGACAAGGCATGCAAAGATGTGAGAGATGCACCAAGGAAGACAGCAAGAGCACAGAAGAAAGAGGCTTCTACTGCATCAGCTTCTGCTGATCATCATCGTCAGACACCTTCTATTGATCTTCATCAGCGACTCTTTCCAGCAATCCAAGAAAGACGGACAGATGATTCAAGCTCGGATTCAGATGACTAGACTCCATACTTTCACTTAGAAAGGTATTTTTTCAGTTTCCTGAATCCTGGTTAAGCAGATCATTTCCCAACATTAGTGTCTGCAAATGTTATAAACTAGTCTTTATTGGATATTCTACTCCAGTTTTTGGTGTCTGAATTACATTGACATATAGATTTATTCAGATGGCTGTGTAGATGGGAGTTTGAGGACGATGGTTCCCACTGGTCTCACTCACGGTTGTGGTGATCTTTCAACAAACAAGACGTTCTTCGATTCTGATAAATGGAGAGTGAGGCTGAGTTTAGAGCCGGTATGACTTAAAAAGTTTAGAGAGCTGTCATGTTCGGGGAACTACTGTATATGCACTCATGTTGGAAGAGAAAGGAATTTATTCATAAAATTCACTTGATTCTTGCTTTGTGCAAAATCCCAGATTGTGCATTAGCAGTTGTATAGGAGTGATGTACTTTATTAATTTTTGATACCTTTTAAAAAGAATCACGTCTTGTTCATAATTTTAATCAAATGTTGCAAGTCAGAAATATAGGACAAGTTTCTTATATTGTACGTATAATTATTTCTGGTAGATAACCCTGAATAAATTCCACGGTCATTGGAGATATGCTTTGAACGCTTTGTGCAGTTTCCATTTGTGGAAAACAAAGGAGCTTTCCTAGTCCTTGGAACTGACAATTACCTACCCGTGTAACACACCAATCCCAAAATCATTAAACCACACGAACACCATCCCAATTTTTGTCTCGAATTACTATTCATATTAGTCAGCATGGGTAATTAAATTTTCAAAAATTACAAATTAGAACATGAAAATTTGATGATAATGTAAAAATGTATTATTCCTATCATAGCCAAAATGCTAAAAAGCTAACTAGAGTGACTTATTATATAGTCTACTAAAATGTCATGTTGACTGAACTACCTATTAGAAAATTACCAAATCAAAATATCATAAATCATGAACTCAACTCTCAATCCTTTATGTAACAGTTTCAAGTAAATTTTAGTTACTGCAATTAATGAACTCCAACCAAGGAAATACATAAATAACCCTAATGATGAGAATTCTACACATATTTCTACTTTCTTCAAGCATTGAAGCCAAGATGCAGAGCCTTCCAAATCTGTATAATCCAGAACAGTTGCATTCTCAAGTGGTGCATCAGTTAATAAAGCCATTAATGGAAAAAGGAAATGAATTCCACAATTCTTCTATTAGTAACTAAAAGAGTTGAGATTTACAATCCACATGAACTACCCTGAAAGATCCTAAATTATAACAAGCTACAGATTCCACAACGGAGAGATCCCAACACTATCTCCCAAAAATCTACCCCAAAAAAAAAAAAAAAGAAAAAGAGCAAGCAAATCATCAAGAAATAAAAAACACTACTGATTTAAATCTGCTCGTGGATGCTGATCCATCAGCAAAAGAGACCATCTTTGTCTCTGAACCTCGTGTCATCAAATATTTAACTGTCATCGTCACCACCAGAGGCCTTGGATCCTGAAGTTCCTGTCTTTTTGGGGAGGAGGAGGTTATGGATGTTGGGCATGACACCTCCATTAGCAATTGTAACATCTCCCAGAAGCTTGCTCAGCTCTTCGTCATTCCTCACAGCTAGCTGGATGTGGCGGGGAACGATACGGGTTTTCTTGTTGTCTCTTGCGGCATTTCCGGCCAATTCCAGAACCTGTAAATACAATTACGCAAATAAACATCAGCCGCCGAAAACCTATTTAGCGCACAGATAATCACTAACCCTAATATTTACAGAAATGATCCAGAAACCATGAATCCAACCTTAAAGATAACGAAACAGAAAAAACAAGATTCGGAAGGGAGAGAAAAAGCGAAATCCCTGTTAACTACGGAAAGAAAAGATGGAAACCCTAAATTTGGTAGAAGAATAAATTTCCCAAAATTACGAACACACATACAACCACACACCGTAAAGCAAACGCAGATACTACCTGTACACAAAAGCAGCTCTGTTTTAGCTTCGAATTAAATTCGAAGAGAACAAAAATAAAAGAAACGTAGATTTTGAAACCCTAGACAGATGCGAGGAAACGCCAACACACACGCAAACAATACATCAACGGATAAAACTTCAAAAAGAAAGACGTGAGAAGACGATAAGTACCTCAGCAGCGAGGTATTCAAGAACGGCGGCGAGATACACCGGAGCACCGGCTCCAACTCGCTCGGCGTACTTGCCGGCCTTCAAGAACCTAGCAATACGACCGACTGGAAACTGGAGCCCAGCCTTGCTACTCCGCGATGTTGCCTTCTTCGCTGCGCCTGAACCGAGAGTCTTGCCACGACCCGCCATTTCAACAGCAAATCAAACCAAAATTTTCAGGAGAAGAAAATAGAGTGAGGAGGAGTAAAGAGGGAGGGAACTATTTTAGGAGAGTGGTTTGTTATAGATCGGTTTTTATAGGTATATATAGTGGAGGAACATTCGGGAAGTAACCAATGATATGCGAGTACGCGGATCGATCAGTTAACCGTTAGATTTGAAAGAATCGGACGGTTAAGATTTGATATCGTGAATATGCACCGCTTCTGCGTTTTGTTTTTGGGGGGTTTTCGATTTTGATCGCGTGTGGAGGCGAGGGAATCTGAAATTTTCGAAAAACAAGTTCTTGGGATTTTCTAATTGACGGAAATGCCCCTTCTGTATTTTCCTAATTTGTTTTTCTTTTTCGGTTTCCTAATTTAGTTACATAAATAAATTTTTTTCCCCCTATAATTCGTAATTTCTTAATTAGCATTTAAGTTGTTAATATTTTTGCAATTAAATCCTTTAAGTGTTTAGACAGCAAAATAAGAAAAATTATTATTTTCTTTTATGTTCTTTTTATCTCCATTCATTTACTTAAATTTATCCGAACATAATATAAAATACAAGTTAAGGGTTAGGGTTGTATTGATAATTCGATTTGTCATATAGTATTGTTGTTTAAGAATATTGCTACCCAATTTCCTTAAAACTCAATTATAAATAAATATGATATTAACGTACTTATATAACAATCATGATTATCTATCACGCCAAATAAGTAAATAGTTCAGCACTCTTTATGATTTTCGATGTTATTCTACTATTATTTTTTATATTAGCACCACCATTATTGTGAAGTTAATAATAATTTCATAATTGAAATTCATTTGACTTACATCTTGATAATCTTGTTACTAGTTCCAAATGAAATTAAAAAATTAAGCAATAAGAATATACATAATCTATAATGATATAAAATATATTTATAATAAAAATATATATATAATTGTATGATATTAATTATAAATAGACATTTGTTTGATCAGTATGAATCCCTAATTCTTGTTATTAAACACTAAAAATTGTTTCAAATAGATGTTAAAAGTGCATTTGTTGGTAGAAGACTTTATGAACAAGTTTGCTTACAATATCCTTCAGGTTATGATTATTTGACTCATGAAATTTGCTCAATACTCTAAACCCTACATGGCCTCAAATAAGTCCCTCAAGCTTAGTTCTTCAAATTTAGCTTTGTTATTATCTAACTTGGCATTCAGTCTAGCCTTATAATCTTGTCTTGTTTATTGAAAAGCCTTTTTAGGCTTCTATTCTTCTTTTACTCTATTTTGATAAATAATTATTATTATATATTACGTTTTAAAGATTTATACATTAAAATATTTTATTGACCAAAATATTAAAATCAAATATTTTAATTTATTCACTTATTTCTAAGTTGGTGTCTTATTAGACTCAATCTAAATATGACTAATTTCATTTCTCATATAAGTCTCATTTATAACAAGATAATTAAAACTCTTGTCTATCATTGTCACACCCCAAAACCTAATAATGAGGCGCAAATCTATTCCTACCATTATTCCTACAATGGACCCACAAAATATGCATATATACATCTCAAATATTTAACATAAAATCTAACATCTCATGTGATATATACAGTAGTTATATATGTAGAACATGATGTCAAAATTTAAAGCTTAACAAAACAAAACGAAATTTTGTAGAATATTAACAAAATATATATGCACTGGAACCCTTTCACAAGTTTTACTTGTCCAGCAACAGTTATGGCTCTTCTTTTTTTTCTGAAAAATATCAGGATAAAATTTAATGAGTTTCACCAACTTAATAAGTGTTTTCATTCTTCCAAAATCCAAATCAGACATCATGCAAAATACACAATATGTGGCAAATGCAATAATAATGTTTTCAATACTAAATTTACTTATAATTTTTACCATTTTCTAATTCAGAATTTACTTATTAAACATAACTGTTTCAGACAATCTAATTTCACATTTTTTCAATTGAATTTCTTAATTACACTCAAATATCATTTATAGTCTCGAAATATCACCACATACACTCGAAAGGTTATCTCAAAGGTTTCATCGCGCAATGTCATTTATATCATCGTCGAGAATAAGCGAAATGGATCCTTTCATCACATGAATAGCACACACACAAAATCTCACACTAGTCACATCAATTACGTATGTTAGGTGATCCACGCTCACAAACCCCTATCTATGTTTGGATTATGTTTCAAACTCTATTCATGTACAAGTTTACCATCCCCTCCTCGATTCAAACTAAACGAGAAAATATACAGGATCCATACACTATTCACTCACATTCGCTCCTTTTTCAATTTCCTTATTTATTTTCCTTTTATTCTATTTTTCTTTTAAATATATTAAGTAATTTGTTTGTAACCATAATAACTAATTTCTACTTTATTTATTTTTTTATGTTATTTTTTTTTTCTCAACCTTTCACTTTATTGGTGGTTTATTTTCACTTATAAATTTCATTCATTATCACACATTCAAACATTTATCAGTTCTTAAATTTTTCTGGTTTTCATATCTTCATGATTTCTAAATAAGTTAGGATTCACTCATCATATGTTCAACAATCAAATGAAACCATGTCCAATGATACAAAGACCAGGAAAATCAAGTGTCCTAAAGTCATTTATGGCAGTGGGACCAGGTTTTATTTTTCATCAAGGAATCGAATCGGTATCTGTTTTATACTAAAACATACAAAAATTTAAAAATACACATGCATAAGCTTTTAAAATCTCAATCCAAGTTTGGAATGAGGAAATACTTACCAAAATCCCTCAAACAAATTATATTCCACTTGATCAACAGCCTAGAATCACTATACATGCATATAATCATATTTAATTAACGAAATGAATTAAACCTAAGAAAAACTACTAATAGTGGCCGTTTTAGGAAAACTACTAACAGTGGTCGTTTCACACCTACATGCCCGTTAAAGTGAAACACGAAAAATGAATCTCAAAAAGACGGAAAGGGACGAAACTCACCTATTTTCAGAACATTGGTGTTGCGTGCAACACGACTTCAGAATCCACCAGCAACACGACATTTCTCGATCGCGGTTCCCATCCCCTTTCCTTCCTTCGGCCTTCCACCTCTGCGATACTCCTCCTTCCTCTTTGGTTGCGTTTCCTTCTCTCCTTTTGGTTTTCTTGCTCGTCTTTCTCTCGGGTAGTGTTCTTTTCTCCCTATCAGCCTGACTCTCACTCAATCTTGGCCTCCTCTCTCACCCACTCGACTCATGGATCCTCTTCTCTCATTTTCAGCTCTCATTTGCTGAATTAAAAAAATCCTAATTGTTTTTTTGAATACCAATTTCCCTAGCCACCTAATCTTGCAAGACTCAGTCTGGGCCATTCAACTAAATGAGATTTCAAGCTGTTGGATCTCTCAGACGGTGCGATCATGACCGTTTATTTCTTGATTTCTTTTTGCCTCCCTTTTATTCTTATTTAATTAGGCATCTGACCCTTTTTTCTCACATATTTTTATTTATATCCTTAAAATTTATAAAAACCCTGTAATTTTTTTTTTAAAAAATATTTAAACACTAAGTTCTAATTTAATTTATTTATTCACACACTCTTTATTTTGAAAACCGGATATTACAATCATAGTGTTTCACTGCTCAGCCATAAATGACACTCCAATTAAAGATTTTATTCTTTATTTGCACTTAGTTGAAAGTTTTATTTGTCTTATTATTTTGCTTATCTTACTATAATTCAGTACATATGTCAATAAGTTCATCATGAACGTATTCATTTTGTTTCACATTGTTTACTATGCTAAGGACAATTATTTCATAAACTTCACCCCTCTAGATCCTCATATCTTGCCTCATAAGCCTATTACGGTGTTAATTGGTTTGGCGATATTTTAGATAGACAACGTACTAATATCTAATGCTTCTTTTTTCATAATTCTTTTACCTCTTAAAGTAATAAAAAACAAATAATTCTAATATGAAAGTTGATATCATGTTTGTACTCATATCGCCTTTGAGTTTCTTCTCTAAGATAATTATCTTACCGCACTAAGAGTCAATGACTACCATTTTATAAGATGTGCGTGAGTTACTATCTACTTTATTTTCATTTCATCTCGATACAAGTATCTAACAAAACTCACTTAGTAATATTTTATTAGACTTATTTGTAAATTCTAATTGACTAATAATTTGTTATCTAAATTTTAAGGAAAATGCTAAGAAAATTAACGAGATTATAATTATTATATTAGTAAAACTGTGATTAAATATTTTTTTTTGTTATATCATTAAATTAAGCTTAATATATATCATTTAAATTTCCTCATTTGTACCTAGTAACTAGTATGAATAAGTTTTACATGCAAAGACAATCCACAAATAAATAACACCGAAAAAAGGTATATTCTTTAAATTTGTGTTTTAGATGTATTGCGGTTCATGAGTAAAAAAGACGATTCAAGTAGAACCAACAAAAAAAAATGGTTAAGAGGGCATGTAAAATACAAAGTATCCCTCCAATGAATAGAAAATGATCATGTTCTCCCTCTAACGCTCCGCATGATTCTTTTGATTTCGAGTTTCTGTTCTCTAACATTCCCACCGTCAACATTGGAAATCCAACGGCTACTACAATCCTACATCCAATGAAACGAAATAAATATTAAATTAATTTATGTGCTATTTTTGAATATTTAAATTAATTTATATACTAATTTTTTATTTTGTTAGTCTCTCTATTATTCATTAAATAGTAGTTGGTTACGTGAATATTTATAATTAGATAAACTTTCATATTAGATATTATATGTCATTTAACGTATAGAAAATAATTTAAATTTAATTATTTTTAATAAAAATTAAAACATAAAATTAAGAAGAAAAAAAAAAAAGCTTCCTCCTTCTCCATTTTCTCCCAAACCACCATTAGACATCCAACTTCTCTTTACAGACATTCACCAATTCTCAAACTCATCCAACTCCCACACGAAGCACCTCTCCACCTACCATCATCAACCTCTCATTCCGCCATGTCTCTCCACACCCATCACACTATACACCCTTGTAGAGGCTGTCTACTAAAGATCCTGAGTGAAGTACATGCTCTCGTTGGGTGTCTACACTGTTAGTCTCATTGCAAAATTCCATTGGCATTAGGACTCATTATCGCTCATGTTTTGTTTCCCATTTATTTTTAATTTTTATTTAAAAATATTTAAAAAATAAAATTATTTTAAAGGTTAAATATTACATAATATTTAATATAAAAATTTATTTAATTAAAAATAATAACTTATCTAACTTACTGTCAGACGATAAAAAAATTAAAAAAATTAAAAATTAATATGAAAAATCAATTTAAATATTTTAAAATAATATGAAAACTAATTTAATATTTAGAATCTAAGAAAACTCATATAATATAATTATTATGAAAAGTATAAAATAATCAAATTAAAATGCTAAATAAAAAACTAAAAATACCCAATTTATTCCTCCGAACTATGCACTATTTCAAACTAAAATATAACATGAAATCAGGTATTTGTTCAATTAAAAATTACCAGGAGAGTATAAGGCAGGCAAACAAGAATTGCCTGTTAGCAGATGATGTTTCAAGCTCTGGGGCGTAACAAATGCAGACGCAGCCGGCCAGCAGGTTGGTGACAAGGTGAGATACGCCCAGCAATGCCGCTGCTGCTAAACCAAGCCTGAATACTTCATCACTTGTCTCCTTATCCTTGCACTTTATCATCATCTGTAAATTTCAACAAAACCCATTTACCCATTTTTAATTTTTTGGTTTTCTCTTCTATATATGTACATATATTGTACGTACCTTGTTTTCAGTAATTTCATCACAACCCATTTACCCATTTTTAATTTTTTTTTTTTTTGTTTCTGCTTGTTTTTCTCTTCTATATATGTATATATATGTATATGTATATACCTTGTTTTTAGTGATTTCTGCTTGAATCCCGAGCATGCCAGCAGTAATATCCATAGCCACAATCACTAAGCACATAGCAAAACCTACTCTTGCCATTACTTATTTCTGCAATAATTTTGGACAAAACAGGGATGGTAAAAAATTATGTTTCTTTAGTAACCGAGAGAGGGAAGAAATCATGAATTCCAGGGTTACCATATTATATACACACACGTATATGCGCATATATATATATATGTGTGTGTGTGTGTGTGGGTGGGAGTATATATACATATAAACATAGAAAATTTAACTGACCAGGATGAGATGAGTAGGACACTACTTGTGCCAAAGCTAAACTAGGTATTATTGTGAATCTGTGAAAACGAAATGCCAACCATACATATGTATGTGTGTGGGGTGTGTACATTTAATTCTTCCTTCTCTGAATTTGGTTTCAACTTTTTTTTTTTTATAAATCAAGTTTTTCATATTTACGGTATCTATATAAACTCCATATGAAATATCATAAATCAAAAAGTGGTAAAGAGGGGGGAGGGGGAGATGTTCGTCATGATCGGACGGTTGTGACTTGATGGGAAGTGAAGATTAAGGTGTATGTAACCGAGTTTCTTAAATCATTTTGTCAAGGGGGTAAATGCATTTTGAACGGGTTAATTGGATTTGGGTAATGAATGACGATTGCTTCTTGTTTTTATCATCATTTTCAATTATTCTACGGCTGAGTTGATAAATTGAAGTGAATGTTATTTGTTTGGATATTTTCCTTTTAAAGATACTACGACAAAAATATCAATTAATATATGAAATTTGATACTTGTTACAGATTGAATATTTTTCTATTTGATTTAGATGTTTAGTTTTCTTTTTTTTTTTCTTTAAATAAAAAAAAAACTAATATATATATATATGAATTATATTAATAAATTAATAACAGTAAAAAATATATCTAATGGTATCAGTTTATTGATTTATTAACTTAAGTAATTAATTAAAATTATTTTTTAAGTTTTTTCAAGTATAATTTTTTCGTTAAAAATAAATAAAAATTGTTAGTTTCAAATAAATAGAAAATATTAAAGTTAAAAAAAATTAAAAACAAAATTATAATAATCCTGAATAACTACTTAAAAATGTACTCAAAATAATATACCTGTAGTAAAGTTTTTAGAAGCTTCTAAAATGGAATTAATGAGCTTTTATTATAATTTGGGCCTCAAATTTTTAATAATCCAACAGTGACCCACTGAAAATGTTGATCCCAGGGGCTCTGCACAAAAAGAGCATGTTGTTGTAAAAAAAAAAAAATGTAAAGCTCTTTTGTCACTTTGGGTAGATGGGTAGGGCCTAATAATGTGTTTGATAAGAAAAGGCAGAAAAATAAAATGCTGATAACTTCAATTTTTATAATAATAATATATATATATATATATAATTTTTATTCCGTCGGTTTTTGCTCACTCCTACCAACTACATATTTGCATGAACACCAATGACAACTTACATCATAACATATTGTCCAGCATACAACAAAACTCAAGCTAAGATTCTAAAGGTCTTCTCAATTGCAATGAATGAAGAATATAAGTAAACCTACTTTTATCTCATACCCCACAAAAAATTAGCCCTAAACTGAATTTAGAGCTAAGTGAGCATTTATCAATTTATGTAATCTAATTCATGGTTTATCTGCCATAAAATTGAAACTAAAACTATTAGGGTGACCTGGCAACTTGAGGCAGTGTTTTGAGAAGCGCCACTGATGGCTTCCTAACAGTGTGATTGAGCAGAAGCATGAATGTCAAAAGAGTCAAAGCTCCAGCTTGATGTGCAGTGCCAAGTGATACCGGTACATAGGACAGAAGGGTTGATATCCCTAAAGTCACCTGCAATGACAATGTAATCAGTAAATGGGAGAGATACTCGGAATTCAAAGGAGAATATCAAACTGGTCAACGAAAGAAATGGGATAATCTACGGCCAGCAGCCACCTGAAGACCAGCCATGCCTAGTGTGCTCCCAATCAAAGTTTGAACAGCCGGGTGTATGTCCAACTTTCTAGTGAACCACCACATTGTTCCGATAGAGATTAAGCTTGCAGCAGCTAGAAGACGGTGATCAAGCTGCAAACAACCAACAAGAAATTGCATTTTACTTCATATATAGAGTCTGAATCCTTTTCAAAAGTTTCATACACATTTGGTTCTGTGAAAGATTCAGCTTGTCTTTGAGATTTTGAATGGTAAAAGCAGGCATGCCTCTGGAAAATTAAAGTTAAGAAACAAACTCTAAAATTACCTGCACAGTTGATGTATTCTCGAAGAAGTTGCGAATTAGTGGCTTCATTTCAAATATATCCTCAGGAATCCATGCGTCCCCCATCTTGGGAAAAGTATTATATGCATGCCCCTAGAATTTAAACACATAAACATAAATTATAAATTTTCGTACCATTATTTTTTAAAAGATAAAACCAGAAAGTTCTTGCGGCACTTATGAAAGAATTTCAGTTTTCACTTACAGCATCATTTCCTGCCACAAATGCCCCTGAGACAGCCGTAAGGCCCACAACTAAGCCCACAGGAAGGGCAAATCTCTTAACTTTTGCAGCCCCACCGACCCAAGCTATTGACTCGGCAGGAGGCTCAGGCATAACCACAGAAAGAGCAGTCCAGAAGAGGCCACTATAAATTACAAAGGCCGAGGTAAGATGAGCAGCAAGACGGTAAGGACTTACTCTTGGCTGAGCATATTCAGATGCTGGCTCCTACGTGAAGAATATGTTTATGAGGTGAATAATTTTTCATTCATTAGAATCCAAAGGAAGAATAAGAAAACAATGTTCTCACCTCTAAACCACTTTTGACCATCCACCATCCGATTAGACCCTGACCAGCACCAAGGGCAAAGAGAGCAGACAGTCTAAGTCCAAGACCTAGTGTAATATATCCCTTACGAAGAAAATATGAGAATGGTAATGCAAAGATGATGCCCAATCCCCTTCCCCACATACGGTGGCCATACTCCATCCAATATATGAATTTGAAGTCTTCTATCTTCATCCCTTTATTTACACTGCAAATGGTTAAAAAACTCAGTAGGACTGTCAAAATCACACAAACTTCCACCTCTATCGGAAATGAGAATAATTTTCAGTATACAGATTTGACGGAAAAAGTGTGCAGCCGTACACAATCACACCCATTCGTGTATATAAGCATCTTGACTATCAATATAAAAATTACCAACAGAAAATTGCTTTTTAAAGCAAATAACTTTTTTCTTGCCACTTTTCATTAATGCACAATAGAGACATAAGAAACTACACCATGTATCTGGATGAAGCTATATGAGAGACGATTTAAGTTATGAGCACAAATTAAGGCCTGAAATACAATTTATAAGTTCTTATTAGACTAAAAAGTATTGCAGTTTGTTAACTTACCGCTTATACTCAGGTGATTGCATGTATTTCTCAAACTCCTGATCCCACTCCTCATCTGATAGAGGAGGAAGGCTACCTGTAAATTTCCAGTCAGTCATTGAAAGACCAGACCGTGTTAGGCGGGTAAGACCCCCAAGGACCACCATACTAAAAACCCATGCAGCAGAACCAAAAAGCCACATCCCTACCACTTTCTGAGCACGAGGTCCTCCAGTGACTAATAATCTCAATCCTTCTTTACTTCCCATTGTATTAGATGCCACAGTACTGGACATATTCCTCAAGGTAGACATATGATGGCCCTAAAGTAAAGAAGAATTTTCATTTTCATCAGCATTACAAAGAATCCGTACAAGTTAAAAATTGCTTGAATATTCTGTAACACCGCCATCAGCACCTTTTGTTATTTCATATGTTTACAAGGTCCAGAAATCAACAACAAAATGATGTCCATTAGGCAAAAAAGAAATTTTCTTTTTTCCCAAAATACTAAAACCAAACTCAAGAACATCATGTACTCCCCTAGCGAACGAAACAAAGGCATCTAGATGTTTCATGGCATATATCCTCACTTGAATTGCTTGTCCCTCACTTTTTCTCTTTTCACTTTTCCTTTCCAATTGAAAATTCATTATTATTCATCAAATTCACACCTTCCATCCTTAAAAAAGATACCGAATGAATCGTGCCAATAGGGGTGTGCCTCAATATCACCCGTGGATGAATTTAGTTGGCGCGTGAAAGCTGTACCAGGATAACATTATCGCTAAACCCAGGATAACATTATTGCTAAGGCATCTCTTCTAGCTCTACAATAGTTAGCAACTAATGAAAAGAAAAACTTTTTGTAAGCAAATTATGCTGAGTTAGGTTGTGAGTTTACAAATTGTACAAGAATTCTGATAGGTATACTTCCACCGAACAATTTTCATCAGCATCAACACCATTATTTTATTGAGCCTTTAAAACTGAAAGTGGAATCATAAATAAGTTCTCTGGCAATATTCCCATTTTTGGAATAAACAAATTCTAAAAAAAGAGTTCATTTGGAAATTTTAAGTTTTTATTCAAGAAAAATGATGTTTAAAATGGAGAGTAATGAGAGAAGGGTAGGAAAGGGTACCTTGGGGAGAGATCTAAAGCCATAATAAAAGCCCCTAACAGTTGCAGTAGTAGTAGCAGCAAAAGAAGAAGTACTACTAGTGAAAACTCGATATGAACTATTTCCAGAGAGATTAGATACGATGCCACTGACAGCTTCTCTTTTACTTTTGAGAATTGAAGTTATTATTCTGCACTTGAACATGGTCACTCTGTCACTCTTCAAAGTAGAACAAATTTTGTTCGATTTTAGGTGAAGTTTTGACTTTGTATACAGGAGAACAGAAAGTGGCAGACAAGTCACGACCAGAGTTCTTGTATGGATTAGATTGTGTCAGAGCAAGTTACCTGCCTACAGATTTCCTGATAAAACAACAAGAAATTGCATTAGTATTATTGAACAAACATACATAAATATATATGTAGAAAATAGTTTGCTTTTGTGTTTATTATTACTTAAAAATTAGAAGATTTCATGCACTAGGCTGCAGGTTTTTTTTTTATAAAAAAAATTAAATAAATATTTTAATTTGAAGAGATATGAATATGGTTCTTGTTTTCTACGCTATCAATATAGTAAAGTGAATCAATTAAAAAACTAAGGGCAAAAAAAGCATAATGCAAAGAATATACATTTTGAAGCTCCCCTATCTGACATGATCTTCACATGTGGTCTAAATAAATAATAAAAAAATCAAAATCAGGAAAATGAACATTTGAATTTTGACAACTATTGTCACCATATACACCAGTACTATGCGGATCAAATGTGCCAAATTTGGTAATAGAAAAGGAACCAATCAAAATTTTTTTATGCCACCGAGACTTAATAGATTTAACTTGGTAATGCCTAATTCTAAAACAAATGATAAAGCCAATACAATGAAGTCTATAATGAAACAATTGTAACTTACATAATAATGACTATAAATGATTGTCTGAGGCACTGTAGGGAATCAAATAAGATCTAAAGTTTGAATGTGTTTTACTACTCGAAGGCACTGCTAGTTGGAATCAGATCTTGAGAAGGCAAAAACAAATTCAACCAAAAGAAATAATCTAAAACATTCAAATCAAAAAAAAAAAAACCCAAATAAAAGGAAAAATACTTCAAACTTGAATTATTATCATTAAGTTCAAAAATCATCAAATTCTTAGCGAATTATATCAAAAAGAACTACATATATACACACATATAATAGATCTTCGAGTTTTAATTTGTAGTTTTCCTCGCAAACACTACCGGTTGAAATCAAGTTTCCTAATTGGCATCTGTCTATGCCAAAAATCATTATCATCCTTTTACTTTTGTCGTTTAACAAATGGGTGTAGAACAAACTGATTTCAAGAGGTGCATTGACTCAGTAGTTATACAACTAAAGAGAATCCAACTTAGTAGTGCTAGAATGAATGTCCGAGAGCCTAATCAAGTTAGTATCTGAGGGTGCACAATTATATTTCAGGTTTGTAATTCTATTACCAAGTCATTCAAAAATATAGAGAGATGAAACCCAAAGTTTAGCTACGTAAATGAGAGAAAACTACTCAAAAAATCTTTTGGACAGACTCATACATCCAATCACACACCAGCCAGTTTTAGCCCTTCATTATCAGCTTTAGTTCACAACATACAGTATCCTTAAAATGTTTCGACTGGATACATATGTGCAATAGCAAGTTACCACAACTCATGCTTCTCAACCAAAGAATCAGATCCACAGTATGTATAGATCCAAGATTTCGGGCCATAGAAAAACAATACTTAGCAGTTCATTTAATCAAGCACGATGGCTGACAAGGTTTGAGAAGGCAGAGTAACTAGATTGCAAAATTGTCTATTAATCAATGCATCATTAGCACTGGTTTCCAAACATTTCTTATCAAGCTTTCCTGGAGCCTTGTGAGGTCTTTCGTTTAAACAGCTTATATGACTTCAATAGGTGTATGCTTGGTCAAAATGGAAAGCAAAAAGTTTATCCTTCTGTTAACACCATCAGACCGCACAGTAAACAGAAATGCTAGCTCTAAATCACAACAATATTCAAGATAAATCAATCAAAAGATTCAGTCATACAATACAAGTATTCAATTACAAATAAAGAGATGCCAATCACACAAAATCGTCACTGTCTCACAGGAATTTCAACGAACAGGTTATGTGCATCCCTCTTCACATTGAGAGAAAAGTAGAGAAAGCGACCAAGCCTATCTACATTTCAGACATCCATTGCATGATCGAGCATTCTAATCCTGGAAATGTTCTTCCGTAGCTCTAATGCTCATTAGAGAAATCAAATAAGGACTCAAGGTATCCTAACCTGTTTGTGAAGCTACTTAAAATTCAGTATGAACAGAGGAGGGTTTACTTTGGTAAGCCTCCGACTTGGGAGGTGAACGACATTTTCGTGGTCTGCCTCATGAATGATCCCTTATCTAAGCATCCTGATAAGGAAATGAAAAGGCGAAGAAACTTACCGCGAAACCAGTCGGCTTTTAGTTTATCGGGATACAGCTGTTATGGCAAGTAACAGCCTTGGGTCGCAACTGAAAGAGGGACTCAAAGATTGGAAGATGCCGGGTGAGAAGGAATAAATGGCGGTGAGAAGTGAAGAGACAGGATACAGACGATGAAAGGGGCTGCCGGGGCAGATGGGTGAACCGGCGAGCGGCGATGCTGAGTTGTGAGGAAAGTAGCCGAGACAGGGAGAGGGGAGTTGTGAGAAAGTAATTTTAAAACTTATTTATAATTTATTATTAATTTTTTATAAAAAAAATAAACTTATAATTTTTTTATATTTATACTAATGAGAAAACCGATATAGTAAGAAATTTAATAATTAACCAAAAAACTTTATCCCAATAATTAAATGGGTAAACTTACATAATTAAATTAATTATATATCATAAACATATTTATGTTTATTAAAATATTAATTAAATACATAATTAAAATATATAAATAAAAAAGTAATTAAATTAATTTATATACTAATTATTCTATTGATTATGTACCTTAATATGGTAACACTTACATCAAATTTTGCATAAGATTATACAAGATTAGGTCACTTATTATTATTATTATTTTTTAAAAAAAGTACCTTATTTTATCTCATACATAAAATTTCGTGTAAATTTTATCAAATATCATATTATTAATAAAATATTAATTATTTAATAAATAATTTAATATAAAATTTATTTTTTAAATTTCAAGTATGTATTTTAATTAATATATTTTAATAAATATAAAAATACTAGTCATATATGATTGATTTAATTATTTACTGTCCCAACTGAACTAAGTTAATTAATATATATTGTGCTTCATATGTTCATTTAATCGATACATATTTAAGTAACATATAATTGATTTAATTAATATATATTATGTATTCTTTATGTAATATTTGAGTTTGAAAATTGGTCCATGATAAATTTTAGCAATTTAAAAATGTCTAAAAAAATATTTTATAATTTAATTTAATTTAATTTTTATTATATTTTAAAAAATTAATTAGGGACGAGACTAAAAATAATTTGAGAAAAATGAATAAAAATTTGGGTTATAATGATGTTTTTAAAAGAAGAATTAGAAATAGGAGATCAAAGTGCAAATAGAAAAAGTTCGGTCACGTAGGACTGTCAAGTCAGAACCTCCACGAACTAGAACGCTGACATCAGTGCCACACGAAAGACCACGCTAGCGATTTGCGTGCCCCGCGATCGGACGGTCCAGGATCGATCCCGCGCGCATAGACAGTCCGAATATGTTTTTCCTTTAGACGTGATCGAACGGTTGAAATCAACCGTGATGAAAGGTCTAGATTCGTTTCTTCCTTAAACATGATCGGACAGACCAAATCGATCGCGATGGACAATCCAAATTAACACGGGATGGGTATAAATATTTCGCATCATACGGAACTCGAACCCTAGTCGTCAGCCCCCCCCCCCCCTCCCGGTCTGTCGGAGAAGAAGGATTAGACGCCGGAGAAGGAAGCTGACCGCCGCTGCACCGGAGCCACCTTTAACCTCCAAAAAAGGTAAAAATTATCTTACCTGCTCGATATTCAATTCCGAGCACCTCTGTGGCCATACCGAAGCAAAACAAATGGCGGATGAGGTGAAAACTACGGGTAGAGCCCGGCGGGATGGTCGCGGTCCAAAACTCGCAACCTCCTCCGATGAACCCCTTCCCAGTTCTCATTTAGTGCTATTTTTCTACCATTGTGTTCACCATTCTGTTTTTTATAGGTTGACCAAAGAAGGAATCCCAGCAGCGAAGGAGAGCTGGCAGAGCCGCCGCACCCAAAAATCCCACCACCGGCAGGTTTTAGTTTTTTTATTTTTTGGGCCAATCGAGGCTCTCTAACATATTTTTTTCGTAGAGGTACATGTAAAGTCGGCTGAAATCAGCTAAATTGGCCAAAAACAGCCAAGCCGAGGCAAACCGCCGCTACAAGTGGCGGCACCGTGTCGGAATTCTAAAATTGATCCGAAAGGATTTTTAACACCGATTTTAGGTTTTTAGGATATTCTTTAGGTACGTGAAACGTATTTAATCTCCGCAGAAAAATTTAGGAAATTCGGGGACCGTCAGGAGACACGGTAGAAAGTACAGTGTTTCAGACATCGATTCGGATAAGAATCTCTCACCATATTTCCTATTATGGAATTAAAACTTAATAATCAATAATATAGTATTTTGTGAAATTTAAAAAATTTTGGAAATAATTACAAGTCACTAATAGAGCTGGAACCGGTTAGTTATTTATTTGTCACGTTGAATTGATTAACTTATAACGCTTTAAATACATGATAATATATTGAAATAGTTAAATGATTTAGTTGTGTTTCCTTTATGCATATATCGCTTGTTTTGCGTGATTTACAGTTGATTTGTTAAATGTGAAATTAATATACAAATGAAAAATTGTTTGATTATGTGAATTAATAAATAATTGTCTTACTGAATATCTTGGGAGATGGTGGATGAACCGAGTATATAAGGAATGTTATCGTGAACATTACCTCATATCGGACGCGATATCGAGATGTGCTATTTTTTGCGCTCATACCGGACAGAATATGAAGACGACCCGGTTCACCCTCATACCGAATGAGATATTAATAAATGACATTTTTTGTCATCATACTAAACGGGATATAGGGACAGTCGGTTAATTAACAATTTTATATATTAGGTTCACGCGTCAGGGTATATCCCTATTGACCTCTAGAGGTACCAGTAAGCAGATAAAATGTAACGGTCCAAAACTTAAAAAGAAATAAAGACATGAATTGAATGTGAAAACGGAGTAATAGAGTTAGGGTTTACATTCTTTACACAATAGTTTAAAATACCCAATAGGGCTACAGAAATATCTATTCTAAAAAAATAAACGAAAATCAAAGAAATAAACGAAAAGTAAACAACTGAACATCTTAGGATGACATTCACTAGCGTTTGAATGGGTCCGGGTAGTGAACTATTCATAATCCTTCTATTGATCGGGATCTGGGTCTTGATCCTCTTGATTTGAAATAGTTAATGAATGAGTGAGCTATACTAGCCAGTAAGAATATCATACTACTCACCGATACAGAAAATGAAGGTTGGTAAAAATTATAAAAATAACCAATAAAGCATATTTATCGTTGCTAGATTTTCAAAACCGATCTATAGAGACAATAGCTCAACAACATCGTAATCTCATATTTAAGTAAACAATAATAACAACTTTCTCTTTTTATTTGTCTACTGGTATCCATTGGGGTCCATAGGGATGTCTCACTGTACGTGAACCAACATCCAACCTTATTAACTAACCGACCATCCTCATACCTGGTCAGGTATGAGTGCCAAAAATACTATCCCTCAGTACCTCGTCCGGTATGAGGGTGAAACGAGCTGTTCCTATACCCCGTCTGGTATGAGCGCAAAAAATATCAATATTCGATATCCCATCCGGTATGAGACGACGTTCACGATAGGGTTCCTTATGTACCCGATCCGTCCACTATCTCCTAGGATATCCAGTAAGGCTACCATTCATTCATTTACTTAACCAATAAATTTTTTATTTACATTTAATTTTTAATTTCACGATTTGATCGTAAATCAACGCAAGACAAATAATACATGTATCAAGGAAACACAATTGAATCATTTTACCAATTTCAGTATATTATTATGCATGTAAAGTTGTAAACTCAAATAATCAGTTAAACAGGACAACAATAATAAATAATTAGTTCTGACTCCATTAGTAACATGTAATTAACTCTCGAAACTTTCTAAATTACGCAAAATACCATATTATTGATAATTAGACTTCAATTCCATAACAGAAAATAAGGTGAGAGATTCTTACCCGAATCGATATCTGAAATATCAAACTTTCAACTGCGCCTACTGGTGGTCTGCGAATTTCTTGAATTTTCCTGCGGAGGTTAAAACACATTTCATGTACCTAAAAATACTCCAAAAACCTAAAATCGGTGTTAAAAACCTTTTCCAATCAATTTTAAAATTCCTGCACAGCGGTGGTTTGCCTCGGACTGACCATTTTTGTCTAGTTTCGGCCAGTTTTATACTCATCCTTTCGAGAAAATATGTTAGGGAATCTCGGTTTACCGAAAAAAGTTGAAAAATAAAAACTTACTGGCAGCAGAATTTTCTGGTGCGACGGCTTTGCCGACTCACCTTTGTGTCTTGGTGTTTTTCTTTAGTCAACCTGTAAAAAATAGAATAGTGACCACAATGGTAGAAAAATCGCACAAAACGGGAAAATTGGAAGGGGCTCATCGAGAGTGATTTTTTATTTTGCCTGTGGCACCCCCGCCGAGCTTTACCTACGATTTTTGGCTCATCCGCCGTTCTTTTTGCTTTGATTTGGCCATGAGGGTGTTTGAAATCAATTTTTGAGTTTTAGATAGAATTTTTACCTTTTTTGGCAGTCGGATGTGGCTCCGGTATAGTGACGAACGACAGTCGGCTCCCTTCTCCGGTGACTGGTTCTTCTTCTCTGGTGGGGGGCTAGCGACTAAAGTTTGGGTTCAGTGTGATGAAAGATATTTATACTCGTCTCTCTTAAATCTGGATCGTTCATCGCATTTGATCTCGATCATCTGATCGCGTTTAAAAAGAAAAAGAATCTAAATCATTCATCCCGATTTGATCTCGACCGTATGATCATGTTTAAAGAGAGAACGAATCTGTACCGTTCATCACATTTACATCCGATAATACCTGAAGAGGGAATGGATTCAAACCGTCCACGCTCGTAGGAACGCATATGGGCCGTCCAATTACAGGTACGCGGATTGCCAGCGTGGCCTCCTGTGTGGCATCGAGTCAGTGTACCTTGCCACACGGCGCGCTCCGGTTCATCGGGGCTGCTGACTGGCGGTCCTAAGTGGCGCAATTTTTCTTAATTACGTTTTGACCTCCTAGTTTCCGATTTTTATTTTAAAAATACATTTTGAACCCAAAATTTCACCATTTTTTTCCAAATTTATTTTCAATTTCATCATTCACCTATTTTTTTCTTAATTTTACATTAAACAAAAATTATGAATTTTAAAAATTATATTTATTTATATATTTTTTAATTTTAAATTTAATCTCGGGCTAAATTTCGAACTCAGGTATTACATAAAAAGAAAAGTTGTTGTTTACATAAAAAAGAAAAGTTGTTGTTCTTACTCACTTATATAAAAAATTATAATATTATTTGAATTATTGTATTTATAGGTTGATTTTGAAAATCTCATAATGGTAAGTATGTAATAAATGATTTTCCGTATGATAAATGAACTTACTTAAATTAAGAGGTCTATTAGTCGGTTTTTTTTTTTTTACCAACCTTCAATTTCGTATCGGTGAGTAGTGTGATATTCTTATTGGAATATTATAGCTCTCCCTTATTAATCATTTCATATCAAGAAGATTAAGATTCAGATCCTAATCAGCAGGAGGACTGTGAATAGGTGTTCCCTATATCTTATCAAGAGATAGTGGAGGTTAACCTTCATACAACATTTATTTACTATTTTCATATGTTTATTTCGTTTTTTTATGAATCAATATGAAAAGGACATTTCCGTAATCCTATTGGACATTCTAATTTATGTGTAAAGAATGTAAACCCTAATATTATTATATGTTTCCGTATCTTTAATTCAAATTTATTTTACCCAAGGTTTCGGGTCTTTACACTTTAATTATTACAATTTTTTATAATTATTATAATAAATATTTTAATTAATAATAATTTAATTTAATTCTTATTTTTATAAAAATAT
>NW_019014595.1:560631-573881 GCF_000150535.2 Carica papaya
CGAAACACCCCGCGGCGATATTTTTCGGCCAATTGACTGGTTCTTTCACTTTGATTTGGCCGTGGGTGGGTTTAAAATTGAATTTCATGCAAGAGGGAAAATTTTTACCTTGTTTGGCGGTCAAAAATTGCTCCGGTGCGGTGGCGGGTGGCGGCAGTCGGCTCCTCGGCGGCTGGGTTGTCTTCTCCAGCGAGGGGCTCTGGCGGCTAGGGTTAGGGTTTGGGTGCGGATGGGATTATTTATACCCATCTACTTTTGATTTGGGCCATCCATTATTTTTAATTTTGACCGTTCAATCATGATTAAATAGGGAGTGAATCTGTACCATTCATCGTGATTCAATCTGGGCCGTCCATGCGCGTTTTGAATCTGTGTCGTCCGTGCGCGCGGGAATTGATCTCAGCCGTTCGATCGCGCGCACGCAAATTGCCCACGTGGTTCCCTCCGTGTGGCCTCCCGCGTCAGCGCTTCTATCACTTGGCGCGTCCTGGTTGGTCGGGACTGCTGTTCGGGCATCTGACATGACGTAATTTTTTTAAATTACGTTTTGACCCCGATTTCCGATTTTTCTTTGAAAAATATCCGTAGAACTCAAATTTTCACATCTTTTTCTCAAAATTATTTTGAATTAAATTCTTAATTAATTTTTTACCATTATTATTATTATTATTTTCGTTAAATCAAAATAAAATAAAATAAAATAAAATAAATTCAATTAAGAAATAATTATATTTATAAAAAAATAAAAATAAATGTTGGGTGTTACACACTAAATATCAAATGCTAAATGAAAGAAAATGACAATCACCCTCAGCTACTTAAAATACAATTGACATCTCATTCATTCAAAGAAAAGTAGTGATGGAGTTGTTCTTTCCACAATTAAAACAAAATTTTTCTTTACTAATATTATAATAATCAAAATGTAAGAGATTATATCTGTATATAAATTATATTTTTAAAAGAGTTTAACGGAGAAAAAATATTCTATCAATAGAAATAGAAATATATATGAATTAAATGACACATAATTATTTATAATAACATAAATTTTCATCAAATACATATATATATATATATATTTTCAAACCCAAATATTTTATTTTATTAAAAAGAAAAAAAAAAGATGTATTGACTAAATAATTATAAGACTAAAGAAAATTGTGGGGTTCTCAAGAAAACTGAAAAATCTAAAGGGAGCAATCAATAGACGGACCAACCTCCTTTATTTGAAGACCCCGAGACTCACGCACTTGCCGTCGTCCCTCTTAATACTATTCATCCATATCATTATTATTTTTCACATTCTTAATTAATTAATTATTTATTTATTTACATATACATATATATATATAAAAGGGTCCAATAAGGTTAAAGTATTTTATTAGTCCCTTTATTAAAAAATAATAATTATAAGATCCTCTTTTTCACCGCTTTCTTTTGGTTTCTGAAGCCATAAAGTTGCACTGAGATTGGTTTTGGGTAAATTTTGAAGTTTGGGTTTCATTATTGATTTTCCTCCTTTCTCTCCGTTCCACACCATTAATATTTCATTAATTAATTTATAAATCTCTTATAAAATAGTTTTTTTTATATTTTATTTTAATCATGATCTAATTTAAACGAGTAACGTATAAACTATAATATAAATTTTATATTTTAATACATATTTTTTGACATCGCATATTTATAATTTATTATCTTGTATTATTATTAATAAATTGTTTAATAATTGACGTAATGAATCGTATACATACTAGATTGGTTTAAATTTATTTTAATTATATGATTTTAAAACATTTCTACCAATAGTATATTAAAAGTTTGCTTTTATTTTATGTATAATCTTATTTGTTAATCCAATTTAGGATTCAATTAACACTTAGTATGTATATTTTGTCTTCCATAAATTTATGAAGCTTTCGTTTTATCTTTTATACAAAAATAATTGTTGGTGACCAATAACTCGTAGAAACTTATATTCCTAATTCTCTGCCTCTACCAAATTCCTCTTCTTTTGACTATTTTTATTTCCAATTCTAAGGAATGGTATAAATGCATCATTTGACACTTTGTACCGAGTTTGGAATTTCTTTTTTTTTTTTAATTAATTAAATTATAATCACTAAATATGTTAATTTATAAACATATTATGAATCGTAATATGCGGAATTATAATTTTTAATTTAATAAATATAAAACTTAATTCATTAATATATTTATAAAACTATAATAATAAAGTTAAAAAACATTATAACAAGATATTATAAATACGATAAAAAAAAAATTATCTTAATTATTACTAAATTTTTTTAGTTGATGTATAAGCCTACCAACCAAAAAATAAAATAAAATAAAATTATTTATTATTCTTAATCTAGATAGTTGGTACTTCAATTTATACAAATTCAAGTTGGATTATGTGTTTTGTATATTTTCTTATTAAGAGTTTTTTAATAGAATTTTTTTAATAATGTTATTACTAGTGTGAAAATAAAACATAATTAATAAAATATATAATTTTTTATTTATAAACTAAGCTTCAACGAATTTTGTATTTATATGTAATTGAATAAATTTATGTATTGAGTTTAGAAGTCATTCACTTTTTGAGTTCAACTTTGAATTGGCTTTTAATTTTCGAAGTCTATTCAATTGCAGAGGAGAGAGTGATGATAATGGTATGTATGTTCATGAAAATGACAATGCGTCCTGCATATTAATGTTTTTATGGCAGAGTTCCTGTAGCTGGACGCCCTACAAATTTTTTCTTTTTTACCTCGTTCATATTATTACTATTTGCATTTACCAATTCCAATTTCTCCTTTCCCACTTCATTCATTTGACAGGCAGAGTAATACATCATATACATTTGCATATACATATATAATCTTCTGGACTTTTTTAATTTCAAATTTTGAATACCCATATAAAATTAAGGGTAGCCCACAACTTTTACCGCAAAAAGTTTGGATCTTTTTTTTTTATTTTAACACCGCATCATCAATGGCATTGCGGAAAACAGACACTCCTGATCTACTAGTTACGCAGTTTGGCTGGTTACTGGTAGCATTCACTGGTTTTTTCTATTTCTTTTTTGTTTTGATATAGGGTTTAGAATTAGGATAGATAATAATAAGCTAGCAATCTTGTGAGAGGACATGGCTTCCTTTCAGTTTGGTTGTCATGTTCCCCACACAAGAAAAGATTCTCTTCCACATTCAAAAGAGAACAAAAAGAAAGAACACTAATTTTTTTTCTTTGGTTAGTCAAAAAAAAAAAAAAAAAAGGCTACTTATGTTGGTATTTATGTACCCTCCCTTTATTTACTTGTTTTTAGCTTTTTTTTTTTTAGCCTTTCTGGGGATACCCATCTTGTAAAAAGCTCCGGGACATGTTTACTGTGATGAAGCTTCTTCTGGGTGGCTAAAGCTTTCACTATACACTTGCATATAACATTACTTGAATCCTTGGTTCTGTTGAGCTGCTTTCTGGAAGCTGCAGAGGAATTAGTGTTCAGAAAACTTGAGATTCTTCTTTGTTTCTCTTTTCAGCTTTAGGGTAAAAATGGGTAGGAGACGCCATTTTGCTTTTCAAGATCGAGAATGGAAGGGTACTTAAAGTGAGAAGCTTTGACCTTTGAAGCAAAACAAGAAGCAGAGAAGAAGGAGGAGGAGGAGGAGGAAATATGCCAACAGTGTGGTTTTCTTTGAAGAGGTCTTTACACTGCAAATCAGAGCCATCAGATGTTCATGACCCAAAAGCAAGGAAGCATTTGAGCACAATCTTGACAAGAAAAGCAGGAAGGTCAGGTTGTTCAAGGTCTATAGCCAACCTCAAAGATGTTATTCATGGGAGCAAGAGACATCTAGACAAGCCGCCTAGTTGCAGCCCAAGATCCATAGGGAGCAGTGAGTTCCTCAACCCCATAACTCATGAGGTTATTCTCAGCAACTCAAGGTGTGAGCTTAAAATCACTGGCTATGGCGGTTTCCAAGATGGGTCTGTCAATGGCGGTGGTGGGAATGGTGCAGGTAGTTGTGGAAGTGGAGGGTCAACTTTTGTGGGTACATTAAGGCCAGGGACTCCGGGGCCTGGAGGACAACCTACAATGCATTATTTTAACCCTTCCTTTAGGCCATCTTCTGCAACTCCACCAAGAAAATCTCCTTCTCTTCTATTCGAAAGAGAAGGTTCTGGTTTTGGAGGATCTGGGGCTTTTGGTGGTGTTCATTCAAGCAATAGAGTCTCTTTACAACAAGATTCTAATGGGTCTTCTACTGTGACCTGCCATAAATGTGGAGAGCAGTTTAGCAAATGGGAGGCTGCTGAAATTCATCATCTCTCTAAGCATGCTGGTCAGTAAAATTCTTACTTAGATTCTTCAATTTTCTTATTTCTCTGGGCTAATTTCATTTGTTCTTTAACTTCTTTGCTTCCCTGCTTCTCTTTGGAAGCTTTTAGTGAAGTATCTTTTGGGAGGTTGCTTTATCTTCACTACTTTCTTATCCTCCCGCCACTAAAAATCATTCACAGTTCTCTGTCCACAAAATCTAGTAAACCCACTTTTTGAAAGCAAATATACAGAATTTTGGATCCCCTCTTGTAATTTACACTTTCACTTTTAGGAACAAGATTACTGCTTTTTATTAAAGAACAATTATTATGTTTTATAAAATTTATGTGCTTTTGGACTTTACAGAATGTCTTCTTCTTTTTCTAGTCAATTTGAAGAAATTCTTCATTTAGAATTTTAAAATAAAGTGCCCATGATGTTCTGCAGAACTTTTGGTTTGCAATCTCCAAATCTCATTGAAGCCAAATCTAGCTATTTTTTGACCAAAAGGTCTCTAACTGCTGAAATGTGGGGCATGTCCTGGGACTGTGCCAACTATTTTTAAGTTATTCTGGTTCTTGATATCTTAAGCAAGTAGCTTTAGCTTCTTATTCCTCAGTGTCTCACAATTTTTGTCTGTTCAACAGTAACTGAACTTGTGGAGGGTGACTCGTCTAGAAAGATTGTGGAAATTATTTGCAGAACAAGTTGGTCAAAGTCTGAGAATCAGTGTGGCAGGATTGAGAGAGTGTTGAAAGTTCACAACATGCAAAAAACTCTAGCTCGATTTGAGGAATACAGGGAAATGGTGAAGATCAAAGCCAGCAAACTCCCCAAGAAACATCCCAGGTGTATTGCGGATGGGAATGAACTCTTGAGGTTCTATGGCACAACTGTGTCATGCTCTCTTGGCCTAAATGGTTCCTCAAGTCTCTGCATTTCTGAAAAATGTTGTGTCTGCCGGATCATTAGAAATGGATTCTCCACCAAGAAGGAGCTAAAGGAAGGCATTGGAGTATTCACAACATCTACGAGTGGAAGAGCTTTTGAATCCATTGAAATTTTTGAAGACAATCCATCTGTAAGAAAGGCATTGATAGTATGCAGAGTTATTGCTGGGAGGGTTCACAGGCCTCTGGAGAATATACAAGAAATGGCTGGTCAAACTGGGTTTGATTCTCTGGCTGGTAAAGTTGGTCTCTATTCAAATATTGAGGAGCTTTACCTTCTCAATCCTAGAGCCCTCCTTCCTTGCTTTGTGGTAATCTGCAAACCTTGAAGAATTAATGTGAAAATTTTAGATTTATATTTTCGTGGGAATTCTTTTCCTTCTGTGGTAGATTCTTTCTTCTGTGAGGAGAATTCTTATCCAAGTCCATGTTTTTTGTTGTCACTTCCCTATATATCTGATTTTGTGCATTTTTTTTTTTTAAATTCCATCCTCTTCTCCAACTTGAAGGCTTTTGTTGTTGATAAGAACATTTGTAAGGATCTGTATATTTTGTTGGCTGTATTGGAAACCATACATTTCTTGTGACGAATTTGAATCTTGATTCTTGGAGGTTGACATATAACAGAGGACAATCCTCTGTAATGTTGGATAACATAATTACCATGTTGATTTCTAAGACCAAACATCGAAAGATTAAAGATGAAAACTAAATCCCATAGACACCAACAGATTAAACTCGAATCATTCAAGACATGTGAGGAGCATGACTCCATCTTGATGAAGAAGAAAAATTATAGGATAATTATAAGTAGGTGTTTTGTTTTCTAGTATGCATTGTGAAAAAAGGGCTAATGTATACAGCAGGAAGATTTAATTATGAAAAGAGCATGTGGTCCATGTTGGAGGGCTGATTCAAACAAAGCTTAATTCAAAGCAGAGGACAAAAAATCAAGTAGGATTTCCCATGTGTTCGCTATCTAGGCTACAATTATCTTGTCTTCATCTGTTCTCACACTAACTTTCACTTGAATTTGTGCTGTAAATGCATTGTGTTACTCCTTAAATTGTCAGGTTTTGGTTTTCTTGTGGAGCTGATGTATTCTCTTGATGCAAAAGCAGCTAATATTGAAGATAAGGTCAGGGATTTCTCTCCCTATCTTGAATTTCAAAATGGTAACTTTTAAATTTTTTTTGGTATATTTAGATGAGTTTTTACTTTTTAATCAAGATAACTTTTAAATTTTTTTTTGATGAAATATTTAAATGGGTATTTACTCTTTACAGCATCTATCTAGTTTATATTTCTCATCTCCCTACTGCAACATCTGTACAGCTTTTTGTGCCCTCTGGCACATGCACCTCATAAATGTACACTGCTGACCTTCATTACAATCCAGGATAGAATAAATGTATTTGAATGGAGTAGTTTGGGATTGGATAAAACCCAAATTAAGATATTTAGCACAGTCGGCATGGCCCTCTGATTTAGACTGTTCCTTTTCTGGGCTGCAACTTGCTGATCAGCCATGTTCAGATGATGTTAATCCTTTGATTGGTTTGACGAGCATTTTTTATGGAGACTGGTTGTTGATGAAAATAATATAAACAAGTTATAAGCAGAAAATAAAAAATTATACCCAAACCTTGAAATTTTCCATGGATTTTATATATTTTTTTCTTCTACCCTGACTTTCTGCAATTAAATAATAATCTCTTTTACATGTGCTAATTTAAGTAATAACAATAGCTTCATCAACCGAATAAAATACAATTCTTGAAGTCACACTCACATGCATCTCAGAAAAAAAAAAAAGAGGTCAAACTCACATGTTAATCAACTATGGCTTCAAGAGAGCAACTTTTAGGGAAGCAGCTTTTGCTTTGAAACCCAAATAGCCAGTTCCATTCATTCTGCGAAAAACATTCTCTCAAAATAATTAGCACTTGTTTATTGCTTAGATATTTTAGTTGGTAATGGCTATAACAAACCATCATATGCTACAATCTGCTTTTTGGCCCCAGCTTGCTGCAGAAGTAACTACTTTCTGGGTCCTTTCTATATATAAATATAAAGAATGCTTTAAGCTGTTAGATAAGACTGCTTATGGTTATTAAAAACTCAACTTTCACTTTTTGATTCAAACTGACATGGAAATTTCAATTAAGCTTGGTGCCTCAATTGACGCCTTTAGATCAGTCTTGCCGCTGATCCTGCTTGGTTTGGTTGGTGATCATGTCACAGCATTGATGATGAGTAAGAATTTTTGCACGTTGAAGATTTTACCAAACATAATGTACAACTGAGATAAGCTAGACTAAGATCCTCATTTATTGCAGGCAGAAGATATTATCAGAGCTTAGTCTATTTAAGTTAGTTAGTACTTTCAACGATTTTAGGCATTACTTTGTAATTGGAGGTAGAAAGCCATGTTCTAGACAAGCTTCAATTGTTTGACCAATAATAACTTGTAGGCCATGCTTGAAATTAAAACCCAAATCTCTTAGCTTCTTTGAGGAAATCACAGGTGGGGATAAGTTTTGACTCTTCTCCTCCAGCCTGGAACACAAGATAAAAATAAAAAAGATGAAGGCATGTGATGAAAGTTATCTTATTCATTGTTAACTAGTGATATAAAATATGATGAAGAGAATTTACCCCATTATTTTTTGGTTGGATGGTCAGTATTTCCTTCACTCTATAAAAAATTGTGAATTCGAGTAAAATTATGTTTTTTTATATATGTATATATTATGGCGCATACACACTATATATAATCAACTTAGAAAATGAAGGAAACTTACTTGTGTAAATTCTGTTGTCCATAAAAATCTCGAGTTAGATGATTAGTGAAGTCAGATATAAGAGAAGTGCAGGCACAGCAAATGTATTGACCTTGTGCTTGAGGCTGCTCCATAAGAAAGATGTGGGCATTGCATATATCGTCAATATGAACTAAAGCAATTGACCCCATTCTTGCACTAACAGCAGACAGGATTGAGAAAAATTTAGGGTCACCTATCAAAAAATCAAATTCACAAGTTGATCATACTTGTTTTGTTTGCTACTGGGCAACATGTTATATACTCCAGGTAGAGCACTTTACCCACAGACAACTACAATTTAGACTTGCATGCTGTGATTAGATTAGAAGTTTGGTAGTTAATTACTCTGATTTACAGACAGAGAAATGAAATTTGCAAGATTAAATTTGATCTTTTAGTTACCTGTTAGTGGTGACAAGAAAACTTGAATGCTTGATGGAACAGTAGAAGTTAGAAGTGGTCCTGCAACAGTTGGTGTTATCACTGAAACAAGATCTATGCCATTTTCCTTTGCAAATCTAAATGCTGCTTGTTCTGTAAGAAGCTTGGAGAGCACATAAACCTGTAAAATTCTAGGGTTTTTTTCTTAGTTTTCAACACTTTCTCTCGTATGAAAAATATATTACATAACAAAAAACGAAACTAGGAATGAATAAATTCATTTGGTGTAAATAGACTAAACTATATACGTACACAATCTCTACCGCTAACACATTAATTTCACTAACGCACTAACTTCTCTACTAACAAATTCATTTATCTACTAATACACTGATTTCTCTATTAATATTCTCTTGGCTAAAAAAAAAAAAAAATCATGTATTCTTTGGTGTTG
Source organism: Carica papaya (assembly GCF_000150535.2). The sequence goes on from NW_019014595.1 coordinate 569,578, forward strand.
TTTGTTTGATTCTAATTTTCTTTGTAAATGAAATATAATTATAGATTTCTAACTCTATCATCACCTTAAATAATATAACAAAATAATTATTTTAAAAATTTAAATTAATAAGAAAGAGTCCAAACTAGTATTTTATATACTAAGAAAATGGAAGTAGAGGCTTCTAGTTTACCCATCCTACTGTTCTTGTCTCCCACACATTGCCAATAGTTGTCTGGCAAGATTCGTCGACGAGTGGCTTCCACTTTCCAGTGCTATCTTTGGCAGTGAGGGTGCTAATGGAGGATGTAAAGACAACCCTTTTCACAGACTTGGATTTCAAGCAAGAATTGAGGAGATTCAAGGTACCCTTGATTGCAGGATCTATGATCTTTGATTGAACATAACTCTCTTTCAAATTGAAGAAACAAGCAATTCAGAGATGTTGAAGAGTAGAGCTAGGGTTTATTACAAAGCTTTAAATGAAGTAAAAAGAAATACCCAGATTGTGTTCGTCAATGTGAGGAATATCAAATTGCATAGAAGCTGCAACATGGAATACACCATCACAACCCTTTATGGCCTCATCAAAGCTCCCTTCTTCTTCTAAATCAGCTTGGAACAGTCTCAATTTATCTCCCCCATTCCATGATGATAACAGATGCAATGACTTTCCTGAGATAAATTTAATCTAAAACTTTTATTTTCAGTCAATTACAGTTTTCAGATGATATGTCTATACATACACATCGTGAAGATGAAGTTGTATGCATACCATCAATAAAAGGTAGTTAATTCTTCGGCTGAAAGTTGAGGACTTTCAATCAATCAAAATGGTGAATTTTTTGACTAAAATATATATATATATATATATATTCATTTGCTTTCAATCAAGCCCAAGACAGGTGGAAATAGTAGAGGTAATGGCTGATGGGCCTGACTGAGCCCAGATTGCTGATTTACCGTAATTAACAAAGTTATAAAGGGAGAAGAAACTAAATTATTTTTCTTTAATCTTTTTTAATGAATATCCCAAATTGAATAAATGAAAATATCATTTGAAAAATAATGGAGTTACCATTACTTTTAATTTTCCAGAGCTACCACTAATTTTTTGATTAGTTAATATAAAAAATTTAATTATTTTTTAACTAGATAATTAGTATTGTAAGTACGAATGGAACTGTAAATTTAGAGTATGTGTGTCATCTAATCAAGAAAACATAGAAAGGATTATTTAAAAAAAAAAAAAAAAAAAAAAAGAAGCATTTTGAGGAGAGAGAGAAAGAAATTAAAGAAAGAAGAAGAAGAAGAAGAAGAAGAAATGAGTGGACAAACCAGGGTCCCTGAGAGTGGCATGAACCTTGTAGCCTTTTTGAAGCAGAGACTTGACCAACCACGAACCAATATACCCAGTTGCCCCTGTTACACAATATCTTCCATTACCACTCTCATCATCTCCCTTCACCAATTCCTCCATGTCCAACCTCTCAACCCAACCTATATATATATATATATATAATATAAAATACGTACGTATTTAAAATTGCTTATGGCTCGCTGAAAGTACTGAACGCGAACGCGCAGGCATAAACACACACGTGGATATGCATAGCATGATATGTAAAGAACGGAGAGCGGTGTATGTATATAAATGCGTGTATGGTTTTGTAGACAGATTTTGTTTGAAGCCGTTTTTATACTGTGACGTGTTTGTTTATGCGATGAAAACGAATTGATGCGTACGCCATTGCTTTTAATTGATAATGCATGCTTGCCAAATGCGCCTCTCTCTCTCTCTCTCTCTCTCTCTCTCTCTCGCTCTTGTCATCATCCATCTTTTTGCATTTTTAGTAAAAATTTAATTAAAGAGAGAAAAAGTATCACCAGTGCAACTAAAAAGTAATCTACGTTCACGTCCTACTTCTTCATGTATTTATTATTAAAAAAAAGGTCAATTACTTAATTAATTGCGCTTAATCATGTGGGTTCGTTTCTAGACTCTTCCCAATTGCCACAGTTTGGAAGGGGTGCGCAGTGCGCTACTCTTATCATCATTTGAGTCCCCTTTTTTTTTTTTTTTCCTCTATTCCTCATGCGGGTAGTGGATGAATTAACATTATTATTTCTTTATTTTTTTTTTTAAAAAAAAAAGAAAGAAAAATAAATTAGCATCGTTAGAGAAAAAAATAAAAAAATAAATATAAGTTGGCTGATAAATTGGACTTTTTGACATGCTCTTATTATGAATTTTGTGGTTTGTTAGTTGGATTCTTATTTTAAATTTTAAATTTGAGTTCAATATTCTGTAAGAATTAAATTTTTTTAATTAAAATAAATATAACAAATTAAAACTTTAGTTTTTTCCTTTTAGATATAAAAATAGTAATCAATAAAAATTTATTTGTAGATATCATACGGATATTAAGAGTGTCGTGAAAAAGACATCCACAGGGTATGTGAAACAGAATACGGAATTATAAATTATATTGCTTTCCTTGTAAATAATTAATTATTTTTTAATAAACTGCTACTGATGATGTTTTTGTTTACGATGTTAGCAACTTAGGGAGTTTTAAGAAGCCAATATAAATTTTCCAGACTTTGATTTCCTTTTTCTAGAGAGTCTCACACGAACAACGGCGGGTACCTGTCTTCTTCAGGTCATCAAATCACCCAATCTCGAACGCCAAATATGCACCATCATTACCCTACCCTCCGAGGTAGTTAACTGTCCTATCAAACAATAATTCAATCTTGCTCCTTATATATATATTTATAAAAATTCATATATTTTAATAATTACGATCGTTCCTAACAATACAATTAATCTCAACATAATTAACTTTCTAATAAGAACACATACGAATGATCGGTATAAAAAAAAAGTGAAAATACCATCAACCCAACTAAGGAATGATCGGTCGTTATATTCAAATTCAACACAATCCTAACCACTCCAAGTGATCATAGTAATCCGAAACCAAAGAGATAAGTTCAGAATTCGGTTTGCAAAATGACCAGTACGGGTGATTAATTTGCATTATATAACAACGACAAAGAGCTTAAGCACTTGATCTACATACCCAACATTCTTGATCACCTATAAATCAATGGACAACTTGGAGAAACTACATTAACTCTGTTGAAAACAGTAAAAAGATGGACAAGAGGACAGAAATTTACCTATATTTTCAGAAAATGCATTGACGATCTACTTCATTTGGGATTACTAGGATGTAGCAGCTACTTCTCTCTCTTTGCTCTTTGCTTCCTTCAGTTTCTTCCAGTTCTCCGCACTATCAATTATTTCTCCCGTTTTTATGAGGTATCGAACTCGTTTCCCATTATCAAGGATCTTGTGACCCACCCGGCTTGCTACATCCTGTTCTTTCGAGTAGAGCATCACATTTGAACTGTGAATAGGTGCTTCAATCTAGGATACCATGCCCAACAGCATTCATCAATCAATTAATACAGCAGGCAAATGAAAAACATACATAAACTCAGAAAAAAAGGTTCTACTAGTCTTGCAATTATAGCTTTTCTTATAAATTAGTCTCCGGTTTCCGGGTTACAATTAGATCTCTTAATTGACAGATACGTTTCAAGTCACGTAGAAAATTGTTACCTAATTTAATTTTTTTAAAAATGGTTAATTATAATACAAGTGATGCCACGATTAATTTGTAATAAAGGTTATAACACAAAATCGATAGTTAGCCAAAAAAGGTATAGAAGCCCAGGCACGGCTGGCAGCAATCATAAGTTCACGACTAGCAGTGATGCTATTGATCTGAAAGGAGGCAAAGGAAGATGTTACAGAGCAACAAAATGCGATTAGCATGGCAAATAAATCTGCCCTCATGATAGTCCATTTATATAGATCTAGAACGTACACACTTAATGGCAATAAACAAGAGCATTGATAAAACTTAACATCAGTGAGTTCATGAACCAAAATGAGTTTAAACCAACCTTAGTTATCTGACCAGGTTCACCCTCCCCTCTGCTCTTCATGTGCTTTGTCTTCAGGTTTATCTCTTTCACAACAATGGTGCTGTTGTGCTTGAAGATCTTAGTTATCTCTCCAATTTTACCTTTATCGCGTCCAGATATTACCTTGACAGTGTCCCCGACTTTAACATGCATTTTCTGTAAAGTTGGAAGGCTGTTTGGTTTACATTCTTTTCGTTCCCATTGCTTTAGCTGCAAAAGGAAAGAAGAACAAATATTGACCCAAACCCCATGCTTAGCATTTCAAAAGAAAAGTGTTAGGTTATGTAATATCAAACATCAAGACAAACTGACAATTTCTGGGCTTT
>NW_019014595.1:574151-584545 GCF_000150535.2 Carica papaya
TTTGCTTACATGGGTAACGGGTATTAGACACTCCCCCTGTATTTTCATATTTACATCAAATTACTAATTTACTTTTTAATTGAATCAACCACCTCCATGTACTTTTACCATGTAGCAAATTGATAATTTACAACAGCAGTCATTATCTTCAACAGAATTTTGTTGCAGAGAAAATGTAAGGGCACCAAGGGGGTCCAAATGCAACCAGTATGTAAAATTACAAAGAGAAAGTAACAAAAAGATCAATAATATCCACATTACCCAACAATGACAAAACAGACACAGATACCAGATAATGGAGCTTCGTTTCCCCAGAGCTTCCAGAGGCAACATGCATTAATATAGTTAAAGAAACTGGGAAAGGGATAAAAAATCAGAGAACAAATTCTTCGTCAATGAAGTCAACACAAGGTCTTCTTTAATTAACTGACAAAACATCGTCTTATTTAACAAACAGGAAGCCATCTCTTTTACTTCATAATGAGAAATTCTAGCATACATACACTCCAAGTGGGAATATCTCTTCAACAGCTCAACATAATGTGATCAATAAAAAAGGCAGCAAGTAAATGGATGTCTGAAACCTATGAGAAAGTGCCCTATGCCAAACAAGAAGTTCTTAATTTAACAACCAGATGCCAACTTCCTCCCCCAGAGGTGTGAATTGAATACTTTCTTGTTCAGTTAACCACTAACTACAAATTACCTAAGTTTGTACAAATTCATTAACGCCGACCTGGAATGTTTCAGTGCCAAACAAAAGAAATATCAATTTCATCAAACTCCATGTCAATAATATGGAGAAAAGGCAACACACACGACGTAGTTTCTTCCTCAGTGATGCAACTAAACTAATTACCCAGAAAAGTATATTGCCATTACCAACCAAAAGAAATTGTTCCAATTTGTAACAACTATGATTCGTTTAAGAAAACTAAGAAGTTATTAATCGAAGCCAAATCCATTTCGGTATCAAAATAAATAAATAAATCAGAAGTATGATGAAGCTGAACCAAAGTTACTTGCATGTATAGCTGGCTCTTAACTAGGCACTAAAAGAACAGTTAGTCAAATCTGGCATTACAATCAGTTTCAAAAAGCATTATCTGAACGAAACTAACAAGGAAGTTACAAGTTTAAATACAAAACTAATGAAAAGGAAAAATCTATAATACGTGCTCCAGTTTCTTTTATGCTGAAAATGTGCTCGAATTAGACCAGAACAAAGTACAGTTTCTCCAATTTGAAACAATCGAATTTGAACATAATGAAAAATCGATTTATAATATACATTTAAATTACAAAATAAAATAAGAGCAGAAAATGTAGTAAGAGAGAATTTTAGTCTGCAAGAAATTGGATAACATACGGGAACGGGGCAGAGAGTGGGTGGAGAGAGACGTTGACCCAAGAAGGAGTTTGAGGAGAGAGAAAGCGAAGTAAACGAGCTTTGAAGAGCAGCCATGGCTGCCATTATGGCTTCTTCTTCTTGAGTTTCTGTTAACTTTTGGTGAGAGCGAAGGTCTTCTCTGTTGAGATATATGGATAAAGCTGAGCTACAAGGACGAGGAGCTCAGAGTGGTTGCGAATCGAATATGGGCCGGGTCGGATTCGGCCTTTGCCGTGGGGAAGCAATTATTTTTTTCCCTTACCCTAAAGGGCTCATCTTATTGAGTTCAAAGCATTTCACAAGTTTGATGAAAATCTCCTTTAAGACTTTATTTTATTAAAAATTACGAATATATTTAATATATAATTAAATAAATAATCTATAACGTATATTACATATTATGTATTTTAATAAATATATATATATAAGATGTAATTTATTAATAAACAAGCAAATAATTTTGAGCTCAGTTTTGTTTGTTCAAGAAAAGTTCAAATTCGAAGCGTAATTTGAGTTTGAGCAAATCGAATGAGCGAGCTTTAACTTAATCGAAACATAAACCATTAACAAATATGTTTTGACTCATTGTTTCTCCGAGTAATATTTACCTAATTCAAAACAATAGAAAAATTTAGTACCCAATTAATCAGCCACAAAAAATATTACAATGATCCAAGTATTTAAAAGTAGTAAAAGATAGAGTATGCAATTTACAGAGAATAAATTTCTTTCGTTTCCATTTCTAGAGTATTAATATACAAATCGGGGTTCTGCCATTTCAACCAAACAGATGTAAGGGCCAGAAATAAAAAGAAGCAAAATTGGAAGTGACCTATGTATGTTACATTATGGAAAACACCCCTCTTAAGCCTAACTCACTTGAACAATCAGAAATTGCTGATGAACTATAGAGCTCTGTTAGTTTCTTGAAGAGGCCTATATAGTTCACAAACACAAAAAATCAAAACCAAGGAACCAGACAAAAATAGCTTCACATGTCTAGAATCCATCCTCTAAACTTCACAGGCGTCAGTCATGCTGCTGTCAATGGATTCATCTCTTCGGTGTTGACTGATTTGGATCTTTGTTTCTGGTTGTTCAAGATCAATTGAAACCTCATCTGTCGCAGAAGGGGACTTCTTGTGATGTTTCCTACTGTGTCTTAATTTAATGATTCTTGACAGCACTTGCACAATATCTCTCATGGCAGGTCGTTTTCTTGAGACACGGTTCACACATTTGTATGCAAGAGCCGCCACTTCGTTTAGATCTTCCATGTCAAACTTCCCATCCAAACGGGAATCAACAATTTCCTCCCATCCAACTTTTCCTTCCGTGTTCATTGCTGCCTGTTCATATTATTTATATTAACAAACGGTAAGCATATATGCAACTACTTTGTACCTGTCTGTGAGATGGGAGACAGAACGAGTATGAAAAAGCTTACTAGTTCTACGTATTCCATAAGACCCTGTTGAGGATTTCTGCCTGCTATAAGTTCAAAGAGCAACACTCCGAAGCTATAAACATCACTTTTTTTAGTGAAGGTCCTTGTTGATATATACTCAGGATCAAGATATCCGAAAGTTCCCCGGATATTAGCTGCATGACTATCGACCATTTCTTCTCTTGAAAGGCCAAAATCCGCTACCTACTTGGATCCACATGATCAGATGCAATAATTTAAGAGCCAAGCCATTTCAGTATATATATACAGGAAACGATATGATCAAGCAAAGCAGAAATATCCAGGAATCAATAAATCCTAAGGACCATTTGTGCATCATTATGTGCTACCCCTCAGACACAAACATAATTTGCAACAAATGAGAAAAAAGGACATACCCTGGCCCTCATGGATTGGTCCAACAGAATGTTGGAAGATTTAATATCGCGGTGTATTACAGGTGGAACTGCCTGGAATAGGGATAACAATGAAAAAATCAGATATTAATCTTAAGTATTAGAATGCATACAGATCCAAGAAACTACATGCAAATGCACCAGCAACAAAAAAAAACATCGACTGGGTAGTCCAATAAGATCCATATGCCTTACCCCATCATGGAGATACTCCAAGCCCCTTGCCACATCCAAAGCAATATAAACCCTCAACTCCCAGATCAATGGTTCATGCTTCTCACCTGCAGTGAAAAGCTAATGACATTACCATATAGTAGAGAAGTGCTTAACTAGAAATAGGGCCTTCTCAAATGAAGAAGCTCTTTTTTTTCTTTTGGAAAAACTTTAAAGAAAACAAAAGAGAGGACTAGACATTATCTTCCTCAAGAATTTATGACTTTACCAGATTCGGTACAATCTGTAATTTCAGCATGACAAATGAAGGATATAACTAATATTGCCAGGAATAAATTATTTTCCTATAAAGCCTATATCTAAGAGTTGAGAGCTATCTTACTGTACAAATGGGAAGCCAAGCTGCCTTTACTCATATAGACATACACAAGCATATGCTGGCCCTTTTCTGCACAATATCCAATCAAATTCACAAGGTTTCTGTGATGCAGCCTTCCCAATAACATCACCTGAAAATGGCAGAAAAATTAATTTAGACTCCAAAATTTCCAAAGAGAAAAACAGAAGTAATAAGACACTGCACTAAGTCAATTAGATGACATACAATCAAATTGATAGTGCTGCTTACAGGAGCTAAATAATACACGTTGCTATTAAGAACTGAGTAAATTTCATAACCACGATTTTGTGCTGTGAAAACTGGCTAGCAAATTCCTATTTTTCAAACCCAGCCACTCCCTAATTTGTAAATCTTCAGTAAGTTTCTTTTCTTGAGATCAATCATAAAATGGTTCCCTTTTGCTCAGATCTTCAGCCAAATCTATGCACCGATGCCTGAGGCAGTAAACTCGGGGTTCCTCCGCTGCAGTACTTTAGCTTACAGGAGGAAAAAAAAAACATATATTCATTTGTGAAGTCTAGTCTTATGTGCTATGTATTGTTTCTTTTGAGAAACCCAAAAGTATGGCAATTGCCTAGCAAGCACAACGGTGAGAGTTAGAACCCAGAGATAATGTTGTTACGCCATGTCAGTGCAGATACATTGCTTATAGTTATATAAAAGTTATGATAAGTTATAGATCAATATTTTTCCAAAATATTGAAAGAAGCAACTATTAAGAAATGTCTACCTCAGTCTGGAACTCTCTCTCCCCTTGCTTGGAATCAGTAGCGAGAACTTTGACTGCAACAGTCTCACCGGTTGACATCTGAGCTTTGTAAACGGGACCAAATGCTCCTGATCCTATTAATGTAGTAAAATTACAGGTTGCTTTTTGCAAATCCCTGCATAAGTGTAAGGGAGAACAGCAATAAGCAAAAGGAAAAGCAGGTCAAAAAAACTTCAGCTTTGCAAGATAGTATACTTTAAGAACTGGGAAGTACAACATATATTATCGATATAGTTAATGGCGTCAAGATTTTCTTTCAGTAGTAATATTCATATTAATTGCCACAATGGCTATTCAAGTCATCCTCCTAGTTCTGAATGAGTCATCACCTGACACTAAGAAATATTGAACAACTTGATCTCGTTGACTAACTCAACAGAAGTTTCTCCCCCTACCATTTGGTTCAACTGCATATTATATTGATGCAGAGATTCTCACACTTGAAAGTCCTATTTATATGTTTACTAAGAATTGAAAACCTTTTTACAAATTATCTATAAGACCTAATACATACTCAAGAAAAAAGCATGAAGCTGTTACATGATTAAACCAACCCTGTTCAATTTGGAATACCCAACTTCGGTACAAATATAATTTACGTAACAAAATTGATCCCGATTATGCTAACACCCTAGTCACATTAAATTTTTCATTGTTGTCTTCTATAAATTGGAAGAAAATACTTGTTAGATGACATCTAAATCTAAAACAATTTCTACAATGTGTTACTACTTAGGTTTTCCGATAAAAAGTCAGCATCTTTAGTTATAAAGATTTAGGAAATCTTATTGATGTTTGACAGACTCATAAAGGTCTATAAATGCCTTGCAAACTCTTGATGCCAATATATAATATGCTAATTTAAAAAAAAAAAACGTTTTAAGAGCATACTTGTAAGAATATTCCGGTATGCCAGAGGCTGAGACCACATTATTCCTCTTAAATCCTTCAAGCCACAGAGACATGCCACTTCGTCCAGATTTCACAGGTGACTCTGGTCCTATTGTCGAGTCTGATAATATAGTACAAGAATCAGCACCATTTGTACGGATGGGGATAGTAACAGCCCGCCTAGAACTGCTATTCCCGATCTGTGATCTCTTTCTGTGGTATCTGATACAGAACAAAGCCGAAATAGCCAAAAGCACACCAATCACCACCCCTATTGAGATACCAATGATCAACCCTGAGGACTCTCCTTTCATCTCTGTGCTTCTGCTATTTGCTATTCAAGCCCCCGGCCCATTTACACAGCTGCAACAACAATACTTGGTCAAGAAATGTTACTTATATTCTTTGAGATTTTAATAATGTGAGGTCAGAATATTTGAAATTTTTTATGAATTTGATTTCCATGAAAGAGGAGAGAGATAAAGAGAAAAAGTCAAATGGAGATTAACACCAAAGGCAACAACAACTCAAATAGAATAGTCGTATTGTGAAAACGATTGAAGATAAGCTTGCAGTAATCAATTTATATAATAATTTCCAAAAAACTAGTAATCGTTAATAATTTTTCTCCCCGTATAATGAATTCCATTAACATCTAATCTTAATGAAAGATCAGAGAGAAACATGACTCTTCAAAAGGAAGAAACGGTAACAGCTGTTTCTGATAAACAATGCAGTGGAGATTGCTGGCTTAACTCAAGATGGAAAGATATATTTTATCCGGTCTAGCCCGCATTAATTGGATTTATTAAGACGAGATTATCTAAACCAGTACTCTAAAAAAAATTATATATGAATTTTACATATAAGACTGAACAATATTCTTTGCGGCCAAAAGGCTAACTGATGTGAAAAGAAAAAAATCAGTATACAATAAAAGCATTCAGGATCTGTTTGATTGCTAAGAAAACAGGGGAAAAGCAGAGAGCAAACTGGAATTTTAAATCTTAAAAAAGTTCCGGTAATAAAACGTTACACTTACACCTTGCTAAGCAAAAAAAAAAAACAATTTAAAATTTCTCTTCAGTTTTTTCCTCTTTTGACCATCTGAATCCACTTTCTTTTCCTCAGCCTTCTCAGTATCCAAACAGAATGCAGAGATAAACCAGTCAAACCAAAAACAAAAAAAAAAAACAAAAAAGTAGCTCACCTGTTAAAATGAGAAAAGCGAGTTAAAGCTGAAACAGCTACATGTTTCCATGGAAGCAAACGAAACAACCAAAAAGAAGAAGAAGAAGAAGAATAAGAAGAAGAGTGAGAAATGCACGGGAATGGTTTTGAATTTTGGCAGAGATGAAGAGAAAGGAATCTGGAAAATCGAAGAGAAGAAGCAAATGGTGATCTGCTGCAGAGAAATCAAACCGAAAAGGAAAAAGGAAGAAGGAAAAGCAGAGCGAAATGATTTCAATTTTTTCAACAGTTACTTTTAGATTCGGCTACTTTAAACTTCCGTGAGCCGCCGTTTGTACAATAAAACGCGCCGGCTCGGCTGGCTTCATTGAAGGAGCTTGCTTCTAAATTGACGAATATGCCCTCCGTGCAGAAATTAAGCTGTAAACTTTTTAAACAAAAATATTATCAATTTATTAATAACATAAAAGTAATTAACCCTCCTCACTTACTGCCCTTCCTACGAGACTTATTCATTAAAAGCATTAATTATTCCACTACTTTTTCTTTCTTTCATAAGTGAAATATGTACCATAACTAAAACTACAAGTTCCCAAAAATATATATATATATATAAATTATTCAAATTTAATAAATTTTTTTGTACATATATAAATAAATGAATTGTATATTATATACTAAAATATGTATATATACCCCACATATATTATCCTTAACTCTCATAAAATATTTTTTTAATTTAAAAATATTATAAATTAGTAAGATTTAATTTAGTATATTATTTATTAATAATAATTAATTTTAACGAAATTGAAGTATTAAATTATATTTAGATAGTTAGTTATGTATTGATAATTAATGGAAGAGAAATTAAATTAATAAAGGTTTAAAAAATAAATAAATATATATATATATATATATAAGTGGAAAGTGAAGCGGTCGTTGAGATTGAAGGTTGCCATGTATGAAGAAAATACTTGACCAACTGTCAACCTAACTTACCAAATCTTAATAATAAAAAATTCACTTACCATATAAATCAAATTAATTTTTTTAAAACTCAAAACATAATTTTTTTTTGTTTATAAAAAACAATAATAATAATAATAATAATAATAAAATTCTAATATGATTTATATTAATATTTTAAACTCAAAATATAAATATAAATATAAGTACATGTGATATATATATGTGTAGGGTTAAATTTGTAATTCTACGATAAGCTACCTTGCACGACCCAACAAAAGAAAGCATGTGACATTAATTCAGCAACGTTCACACGAAACATTTAATGATTTACCAAATAAAAAGAGTTGCTGACATGAAAATTCACAGAATGTTTTTGACATTTTTGGTTTCCTGATAAATAAATTGTCCACTTGAATATTAGAGTTGAGAAATTTATATTTTCTGAAGTCAATTTTTAAGACTAATTTTATATTCTCATTCCCACAACAAAAATAAAAAAAATAAATAAGACAGAAACACACTTGCGATTGCTTTAGTTGTAGTCCTGTGGAAAAACGGTGTCGTTTGTTTCACCAGCCCAACAACTGCAATGCCCCCAGAAAGTTAAGAATCTTAAGAATTTATAATCCATCACACACATACCATGCACGTAGGGTTTTATTCACTGGTCGCCATTTGGGTGTCTGTTATACATACATACATACATATATATATATTGTATAAATATAGGGTTTTATTTATTGGTTGCAGGGCTCTATGCCATGAAAATAAAGTTTTTTATTCAAAGTGGTATAAGAAAGACAAAAGGGTAATCAAGAAAATATGGTTTTGGCAACTTGTGTTTGGACTTTTTAACATTATTAAATTTTGAAATCATCAAGGGGTTTGATGATTCACAGGTTTTTGGTAAGAATTTGATATATTTATCTGATTTTGAAGGAACCCAAGTAAATAAATATATATATATTATATTATATTATAAAGGTCAGTGTGATAATTAATGAGTTTGGGCTACTATTTAAGAGAGCGATGCATGTATAGGAACCTAATGATATGACTAATGAGGGAGAAAAAAGACAAATCTTGGTGTAATCTCATTTTTTCCAAATCATTTTGTGAGAAATGGTAATATGAAATAAAATTTACGAAATTATATATATGTATGTATGTATATGGTGTTTGGAGTTCGGGACATGGATAGATGTATACAGGAGTAGTGGAGCAGCAGTAAAGTAGCAATACTCGGGACAGCATTGACCATTTATTTGGAAGCAAAGCCATGATTTGAGTGGCACATGCAGTGCATGTGCTTATATGTATATGTGTGTGTGTGTGTGTGTATTATTATTAAACTCTCCAAATCAAGATTACCAGAGTAACCCGCAAAGACTATCTAAAGGCTACATATTATAATATAATTGTTTAATACATCATTCATACATACATAGTTAGTTCTTCACATTTTTGTTTGTTGTTTTAAGATTATTATATATACCTGTATATATATATATATATATATATGTCGTACGTGCCAACATCAAACAAACAAGATGAATATTCTTGCCATTGTCCCTCTCATGACATTCATGTCTACACCAATGAAAGCAAAGACAGTCCCATAAAGAACAATAATGAGGAACAAATTCATAGCTCTACGTACTCAGAGATCCATACATACATACATATATATATATATATATATATATATATAGAGAGAGAGAGAGAGAGAGAGAGAGAGAGAGGGAGAGTGATGCGTAAGTGGGCCTGGGTAAATTGGTCCATTATTAAAAAAGGCGGTCCAAAATTTATAACGAAAATTATTGACAATAGGCCTTTTACTAGTCAAAGCTTACTTCAAGTACACAAACGAAATCCTCTTAATTGAAAGTTTAAACTCATATTTTTATAGAGATTTAATTTATTTTAAACTAATTATGTAACAATCACCTCTACATACATTCTAAAATGTTAACACACTCAGACACATAAGTACTAAACCATTCAATCATAAAATAATTTGTAATTAAAACAAAGAAAGAATAAATAACCTTTAAAAAAAATTCATTTACCTTAACTGCATACATTCTCGTTTCTAAATCTCTATTAAAGTCTTAATTCTTTCTAAGTAAATTATAAAAAAAATATTAACCAATAAATTTAACCCAAATTATAATTATTATAAATTCTTAATTTATATATATATATAATCATATCATAACAAATTGGTCGACAGGGTCCCCTCCCCGTCCAACAATTACTTGATGGTCAGAACTCCACCAATGTTTGACTATCCTACGTGTCAGCGTATAGGCGAGTTCACGGTCAAACGGGCCCAGCCATAACTTTTCAGAATCAGAGGTCGAGATGAAAGCATTATGTGGGTCCCATGGATGGCTACGTTGCGCCGAACCGTACGATTTCCAGAAACGAGCCGTGATTGAGGTGAGGAATGAGAACGCAATCACTCTTTTCGGCTCTTCAATCCCACGTGACAAATTTAACACATTAATCAAAACTAAATTATTACTTCGATTATTAGTATTTTTTTTTTATTTTAGCATAGATTTATATTTACTATATTACTACTTGTGAATAATTTTTAAAATTTTAAATATAAGATATATATTTTTTTATTTTACAATCACAAATATATCCAAACTAATAAAAATTAATTAAAAATACTTTATTATCTTGATCATATTTCTTTTAATAATTTCAAAAAATAAAAATAAAAATAAAAATAA
>NW_019014595.1:627816-666149 GCF_000150535.2 Carica papaya
TATGTGTAGGAGGTTGCTACTACTTTCCTCTCTTGTTTCATTAATGCCACAAATTTAAGGAAATGGCAGTGTGTATTATCTCTGATTTTTTATCACCCAATACACGGTTCTGTGCAGATTTATTATGGTCTTAGTTCTCATGTTGGAGTTATTAATTATATGGCGGATGGATTCTCTTGGACGCTTCTTAGATGTATTCATGAAGACCAAAAGGTTCACTCTGCACAACGGTTTGCCCTGAAGGCAGAATGCAATTCAAAATTAGCTGTTTCTCTTTCTATTATGGAGGAATCTTTTCAGTCTATGGTGGATCCAAGAACTGGAATAGACATGATACCTCAACTTGTATATAATTGGGGGTAAGCTTCAAGTTTCAAATTCTCAGATTTTCATTTAATATATTTTCTTTTCTTGCATCCATGCCCTTGGTTTTTTGTTAAAGATCAACTTCTTTGTCGATATTATGGAACTCATTCTTTTGTGATTGGGTGGGACCCCTGGTGCATTGTTAATACCATATCTTTTTTTTCTGAAATTCATGTATATATTTTCTTTCTCTAGTCCCCATATGTAGTGGATTTTGATCATTTATTGTGTTAGATTTGAAAAAAAAATAATTTTTTGTGCTAGAGTTAGAAATTGCAAAGTTATATATTCGAGAGGAATATTGCCATGAATGTGATTTTGCTTTTTTAGAAATTTCAGTTAATATTGAATCCTTGCTGGTTTCTTCTGTCTGTTTATTGAATACCTTAGCTTATGTAAGTTATGTTGTTTAATCGACTGTTCCTCAAACTTATGTGAACTCTTAAGTTTATTCTAGTTAAGTTTAAATAATTGTTTAAACTTCTGCTGGACAAGATTTTAAGTTTAAATAATTGTTTTACTTTTCTGCATTGATCAGGTCAAATTTTGCTCGTCTAAACTTTCATGGATTTTACACAGTGGTACTTGAGAAGGATGATGTGCTGATATCTGTAGCATCCATCAGGTATCATATAGCTGGTGCTCTTTTGAACTCTGCATGAGGATAGCTCCAAATCAGTCACAAGCTTAAAACCAATTGATCCTATATTCCTTTTTGCATAACCAGCAAAACCCAGTAAAGCTAACCTCATTAATGTGCAGTATAGGCCTGTATGTTGTTTTTGGCTCGTAAAACTTGATTTTACAAATAGTAGTAATGGCCCTTCTGGTGTAGAACAGGAAGAGTTAAACAGGAAAAACAGAAGAGAAATATGAAATAACCGAAGGTGAAGACCTTGGATCTCAAAATAACTCTGAAGCTCTTAACTGCATGCAATAATTATCATAATCTATATAAAACTGCAATATGTATCTCTTTGCAGGTGCACACCAATGTACATTCAATTAAAACTAAACGGTCATATAAAATAAATCCGAAAATGATTCTTAAAGTCCTAAAGCTACTAATATTTCTGTTCTAAAGAAAAAACTATTGATATTTTGTAAATAATCAATTAGAAGACAGTCTGAATCCACAATGTATGTAGATAATTCTTAAACTTCCTAAAAGAACAATAATCAAGATCTAATTGTTGAACTGTCAAGAAATTTTTTATGGTTAATTTTCCTTTGGATAATTAATTATCTATCTTAATGTGTCACTTACTATAATATTAATTCCAGGGAATCCTCCTTTTAATATCTCTATACCAACTTTGGGATGGTTTAATATGTTGAAAATATTATTCCTTCAGTAACTTTCCTGTTGAATCTTATCTACTGACATTTGTGGCAATTGTGCTACCTTCTGTGTTTCTTTAATACTTATTTACGCCCAAACCTTTAATCTTTACAGGGTGCATGGGATGACAGTTGCAGAGATGCCTCTCATTGCAACTTGTAGCAGTTATCGTCGGCAGGGAATGTGCCGACGCCTTATAACTGCTATTGAGGAGGTATCTTGTTGTATGGCTATGCTTAGATCTGTTTAATTTATAGCAAGTGGCTGTAATTTTATGTGCAAGAGATTTTTGTACTTTGAATCTTCTAACTTCCCTGTTTCAAATGGTTGAACATGTTTTCTTGTGAGAAATTTGTCATTCATGCAGTTACTTATTTAGTCACTGGATGTTGATCCTAGCATCATATTTAAAAATTATTGTATTTCTCATAGGTTGCCTTCATAGCCGACCTGTAACTTACTGTTTTCCTCTTTCTTTGTTTTTTTGTTCTCAATGGTGGTTCTAGATGCTTATCTCTTTCAAGGTGGAAAAACTTGTAGTAGCTGCCATTCCAGCTTTAGTGGAGACCTGGACAAAGGGATTCGGCTTCGAACTTGTAGATAGTGAAGAAAAGAAAAGTCTGAATAAGATCAATTTCATGGTGTTTCCAGAGACACTAATGCTAAAGAAATCCCTTTACAAACCTCCATCAGGTAATCTCCGTTCCCTAATGGTTCTGGCTTATTATCTTTAAATTTACTGAAGAACTTCTAACTCTGCTGGTCAGGTGACAACTTACCCTGTGAAAAGGACAAATCAATTAGTATTACTTGTCTGAATGGGAATCCCGTGGATACATCTATTCCTGGATTTGGTGGTGAATTGGGCTCCTATGAAGTTGGTAAATGGATGGAAGACAGACCTACAGAGGAGAAAGATTTACAGGAGTTTGAGATTGGCAATCAAATGGAAATTGCTGACAGTGATGATGAACCACCTCCAGGTTTTCCAGTGCCCTTCAAGATTAAATAAATGAAGTGTAGATTTTTTTAAAAAAAAAAAAAAGAAAAAAAAAAAGAAAAAAAAAAGAGAAACTGAAGTATATACCTTTTCCAAAGGTAAGTCTGCCATTGTCTCCGTACTTACAATCAATGGAAACTGTTGCCATAAACTGAAAATTAGATTGAACCTGGAATGAAATCAGAATTATTTGGAGGGAAAGAGTTGTCTGAGAAGTTCTTTTATAGCTATTTCATGGTTACTGTTTAGTTAGGAGAGCTGGTAGCAGAGTGGACATCTGAATCTTTGCAGCAAGCTGGGATTGACCAACTTGAACATGTAGATGTTGAATCTGAGAAGTAGAATTTACAGATAGGTAAAAACCGAGAAGCCGGTTTGCAGAGACAGTTTTCAAAGAGGTCCTGCAAAGATCTGGTCTCAACTCCAGGGAAAAGTTAATTGTTTCTTGATGTTCGATCTTTTCTGTATCTATGATGAAACAAAAACGTTTTTCAGATAAACAGCTATGGTCACCCTGTTGGGTTGGATTAGATATAGAAATGAAACTGTATATTTCGGAAAATTGCAGGGCCATTTTCTTGCATTTTCTTTTTGGTCATTTATATGGTTAACTTATCACCTATGATCATGTGCTTTCTTCCATTCCCATTCGTATACGAGCTCCATCATAGGACAAAAAATCAGCTTTTGATCCCGGTACTAGTAGTGCTTATTGTCTACTGGTGAGTTTAAAAAGTAAACCTTAGCTTGCTATATATATATATATATGTGTGTGTGGGTGTGTATAATAGAAATATATGTATATGTATACACGCACATCCACAACGACTCGCAATCTGTCATAAGTAACTGAACTGTAGGGGATAGAGGCCCCTTAGTATAATTTAGGAAACTCTTCACTATCTTCGAAAGAATTGTATTAAGTATACATGTATATATATATGTATAAAACTTATGTTTTCTTCAAACTTTTTTAGTGGATGTTACAAGATTAACTTTTCCGGCAACGAGTAGCTCACAACTCAGAACTTAAAATCTTGATGAAAGTGGTAATGGATATAGTTCTGATATAATAATTTAAAGTTTCTTTATAGAAAACTTACTTACACAGTCGCTTCAATTTATTAAACGTAGGTGAAAATATTTTTAAAGGTAAAAATATTTTCTTTAAAATTTTAAAAACCTAAACTGTTTTATATGATTATAAATAATAAAAATAGTTACTTTTTTTTTATTATTTAAAAAATCCACTGTTGTCACTTCATTTTTAAATTAACCTTTAAATTTTCTATTTTTAAAGAAAAACATAAAAACTAGTTTTTTAAAAATTTAATTTATTTATTTATTTTTTTTTGCAAACTAGAGTTCTGAAATATCATATTACAAGCAACCGGCGTCACTGATCAGATTTTGCGCAGTAAAAAACCATAGCCATCAACGACGAGCTGCGGAAGCTCAACAACTCAAAATCCCAGCTTGACTCACTGAGTCTCCCCCCTTTCTCCTCGCTTCCTCTCTACACTGCAAATGAAGTGAATGAACCCTAAGATTTTCACTTTCATCTCTAGAACAATGCCATCATCTCCTAAATTCTTCCACGCCCGCTCATCACCCTCCACGCGCAGATCAACCGTCTTGGTTGTCTCCGCCTGTCTCCTCATCGGAATGGTTGGATTCGCCGTCGGACTCGCTACCATCCTCTCCGCGAGTTACCGGCAGGGCTACAACTGCCTCACCAACCGCCAGCCCACCTCAGTACGCGTAATTTGGGACTCTAACAGCAACTATAAGCTTAACAATGGCATTGTCGATGTTGAAGTGAAGAGACACAAAGTGATGGCGTTTGTGGGCATTCAAACCGGGTTTGCATCAACAGGTCGCAGACGGTCCCTTAGGATGACATGGATGCCGTCCGATCGGCAAGGTCTTCAACGGTACCGATCTCTTCCCTTACTCACAATCACTTAGCGATTCGTTGGTTGATTTGTTCTCCATTTAGGAGTTGATTCTCATTTATTCATCTCTATGGGAAAATTCCGAGCTAATGTAATAATAGAATTCATTTCTCGCTCTGAACTAATTTGTTAAGGAATGAGGTAGGGCGAAAGGAAAATTCTAAGGATTCTTATAATTGAGGGCTTTCTTTCCAATTAACTAATCATTCATTTGCATAGTTCTTAGTTTTGCTGTTGCCATAATTTGTTAAATTGCTTTAGCCAAGTGGTTACTGCTTGCAGCTTGGAAGAGTCTACTGGTTTAGCTTTCAGGTTTGTTATCGGTAGAACAAAGGATAAGGCAAAGATGGAAGAACTCAGAAAGGAGGTTGCCGAATATGATGATTTCATGCTACTAGATATTGAGGAAGAGTACAGTAAGCTCCCATACAAAACGTTAGTAGTAACAATGATATTACAGTGTAATTTCTTTTTTGGTTGGATCTTGTAATTCTTTTTTGGGTAAAGTCGGATCATGTTTTTAACTGTGGATATGATCATTCACAGGTTAGCCTTCTTCAAGGCAGCATATGCTCTCTTTGATTCTGATTTCTATGTCAAAGCTGATGATGACATATATTTGAGACCAGGTGACAGAATTTACTGATCTTATACACCCAAATTTTGTGTTATATGTTGGTGCATGTGTATATGTGCATGCTGGCATTTGTTTTGATGAGGTGCATGAGTTGGGCGAGCTTTGTTGGACTTTTTCAGATTTCTCATGGTTCACCGTATTTTCTTGTTTTATTTATTTTTAGACCGCCTTTCATTGCTATTGGCTAAAGAACGTCCTCACTCTCAGACTTATCTTGGATGCATGAAAAAGGGTCCAGTTTTTACTGATCCAAAGCTTAAATGGTTAGTCTAGCTATCCACATTTATATTATATAATTTTCACTCTCCCTTTCCTTTTCTTTTCCTCTCCATTCAACTTCTTTTTCTAATATCTCTTTAGTTGAATCATAGCTGATGACTTAAAACTTCGTTTAAATGCTAATTTTCTTGTTATCTTTGATTGTATGATACAACTACTTTTGTTAAAGACATTAAGTCACTTTAAATGGAAGTTTATTGAAGGGTTACATTGATGCAGTGCCAATTTGATCATTCTTAGGGTTAGGAGATGATAAAAAATATTTGCTATCAGATTATTGCATATAATCTGATATATAGATTTATTTTAGTAATTACTAAGACATTGTTATTGTGTAAGTAACCCTGATAAAACAAAAATTATCCTCAATCAAATATCACCAAGAAATCAATTTTTGTGTGTCTTTCTCTTATAAGAAAGTAAAGGTGTACCCTGCATATTCGTTATGGAGGTCTTGATGTTCAAAGAAATATGTATTTGATGAATTTACCAGATCATGTTTCATACAGGTATGAACCTTTATCCCGTTTGCTGGGGAATGAGTACTTTCTTCATGCTTATGGTCCAATATATGCTCTTTCTGCTGATGTTGTGGCCAGTTTGGTTGCTCTCAGAAACAACAGGTGAGTTATTTTCCCTCAACAATTAACTACCCTAAATCATTTGTTATCATCTAAATAATTATTGGTATTACATTGTGGCTTTTATTTATGGATAATAATTTACCTAGCTAAATCAATTTTTTCATTTTGAGAGATGATGGCATTTAGTGGAGTTAGCCTTGATGTTTCTCTTCAGTTTATGTACCTGGTCTGCACCTTTAGTTGGACCTCCGTTTGAGACATTGCCAGCCTACACTTGCAAATAGCAATTCTTTTTTTTTTTCTTTTTTGCCCATTTTTCTCTCTATTATTTAGCCTCTTCTGGTGGCTTGGGGATAGTCGGCAGGCAAATTGGTTGTGAGGAACTCCATTAGATTTTATATTGAGATTGGACAATGATTTCAAGATTTGCTATCCAGCCTGTGCTTGGCAGGAATTTCTTAGACTATGAAAGCTCTTTGCTTGACAAAGATAGAGAAGGTTATCAAAATTCATTGCTATTATGGAATCCTTGCTTGCATATGACATTTATATGTTTTCATTTGGGACTACAGTTTCCGGATGTTCAGTAATGAGGATGTTACAATTGGTGCCTGGATGCTTGCAATGAATGTTGACCATGAAGACAATCGAGCACTATGTGAACCAGAGTGTACGCCATCTTCTATTGCTGTTTGGGATATTCCCAAATGTTCAGGTTTGTTGGCTTGTAAATTGACAATATAGGCAAATTGGTCCCTTAGATAACTATAATTGTTCGTTTTCCTGGTAATGTACTTTTCTTCCTGAAGTCTTAGAACATCCTACTGAAACCCTCTAAATTGCTGCGTATGCAACAGAGTAGAATTTTGGAAGAACATAGAAAAGCTCAACCCGGTTGTATTTAGTAGATTAAATCCAAAAGAGAGGATTTTGTACTTTGTAATTTAATGCATACCATATAATAGCAATCTATTGCAACAGAAGGTAGAGCATCTCAATTGTCTAAGATTTTAGCTCGCGATTCCTTTTAACTTGAGAATAGCTATTCCTTGAGTGAATTACGTAAAAATACCTTGTCCTTTTAAGATTTAAACTTTTAATTGCATTTTTTTAGGACTTTTAGTTTTCAATTGATTAGGACCTTCCTATCACTTTTTGGGTACACCCACAAGAAGGGAACATAACATACTGTTAGCTAGAAAGCAAAGGATTGAGCTGATTAAATGCCTTTCTTATAAAATAAAACGGAGCTGATTTTCATGGGATTCAGTATTTGGAGAAAATAAGTAATGAATCTAATTAACTCATTATGAACTAGATGTGTGAAGTTTGTGAGAGAAATTAAAGATTGCAGGTCCGAAATAAGCAATTGGAAGCATAAGTTGCAATTTGATACATTTACATGACATTTTTGCATGATCTAATGGTATCAATGCTACTACTTTCTCATTATTAATGTCATGAAAACTTCGCTTTAATATGAGCTTTTTATCAAATAGGAGGAATGTTTATTTATTTCTGTTGGAAGTTCCACTGATTGATGCATTTTGTTGTAGGGCTTTGTAATCCAGAAAAGAAGTTGTTGGAACTCCATAAAATAGAGAGCTGCTCAAGTAGCCCAACTTTTGCATCTGACGATGAATAGTAGTGCTGCTAAACTTTAATTTGGTCAAACAAACAAGGTAACTCAGGAAATTGTTCTTTCAACTACAGTGTAACCAATTCTTTATAGTCCCAAATCCCCAATCCGCAATTATCTTTTCCTTTTTTTGTATGTAATATATTATTTCTTCGGATGATATGCAAGTTGGGAAAAAATGAAACTTTTACACTAATTTTCTTTTGTCAGAATTTCAGTTTTTTTTTCATTTTTTTTTTGGTGGGGGGGAGTGAGGGGAGAGGGGGGCAAGTGTCTCAAGGAAGCCGATTTCCTATGTAAACTAGTTTCTTTGCAAGAAGCAGTTCTCAGCTATAACAGTATGTTGATTTAAATAACTTTTCTCAATTTGTTTGCTGGAAAAGAGAGAGTTAAGATTGTTTATTTATCTGATATCATGGGAAGAATTTGTCCTCCAGATCCCTTTCTCTTCTATCAGGTCTCAATTTTCTTTTCTTAAAGCCTCCTCAACATCTGACCTGTGTTTGTACGGAGTCTGAGTAGCTCTTAGGATGTGCTTCAAGTGCTTCCAATCTTCCCCGGATATAACCCAAATAATGGAAGAATTTTCCCTTATGTAGTAGTAGTATCTGCTTTATAATTACTGAAAATTGTGCTGGGGGCTAAACTAATAATTGTGCTAATCAATAACCAAGTGGTAACAGGTTGTGGTTTAGGTAACACCTCAAAAGCCTGTGTCTTTAGTGTAGGCTCCCTTTGGGATACAAGAGCATGTGCTAACTCAAGCTTTTGTACAAGTAGGGTATGATTGCCCTGATAAATGCTCTGCTTTTGTGGAATTTATTAGTCATCCAAGTGCCAAAAAGAACAAGGTACCCTCATTAAGGACAAACAGGGAAGAGAAGGAAGACGCTGTATTGGAGGATGTCTGTTGTCATGTTTTCCAGCTTATCTACTCTAACATTGACCATGCTAAAATGCTGTTCTGCTCCCTTAATTTTTTCTTTTTTCAAATTGCTGGGCATCATTTCACCAGATGGCTTAAAAGTAGATAGCAACTGTATTTACATGGTGATGGGATAATTTGTGCAAGGAAACAAAATTCACAGAAAAGGACTATTTAGTTAAGCAGTGGCATAAATGCAATTACAAGTGCCACTGCTTTGAGGAAATCTGGTTTCTCATTCTATCATCAAGCCCCATGTGACCACCTCTCTCTCTCTCTGATCCACTTAGTTTGATGGTTGTTATGGGTGCCCATGTGTGTTATGGCAGTCCAGTAGTGCTTTCTCTGAACAATGCATATACATATATATATCTATATGTGGGCTTGCCAATGCATGTGGTTGACGTTCTTAATAGTAGCGTTGTTGCTTTGTCGTGCCTTTGATAATGTTGTTGATTTATATGCTTGCAAAGTCATAGTTTGCTATACTGGCATTTGCCATTTCATGGAGTCATGGTCCCACCCCTAAAAGACATGATCCATTGGTTTGAATAAGAAACCTTCTATGTTTTCTGCTGTTAAATAATTGACATTATTTGATTTGATTAGATTAGCTTGAGGATCTCGTAGAAAATCATTTAGGTTTAAGGTTTATCTTCTTTTAGGAGGGAGAGAGAGAGAGAGGTGTCAGTGACTCGAATTCAAGTTAACTCTATTATGGTGATGCCTAAACAGGGTCTTTTTTTTTTTTTTTTTTTTAGAGATACCAGAAAGATCATATGTAGAAAATACATAACCCATTACTTTAATTAGGGTTGAAACGAGAGATGATTTTGGAGGGCATTAATAATATGTCTGGTGAAAGAAACAAGATTAGTTAAATGAATTTGAAATTAAGAAGCATCTAGGTTCTACCAAACAAAGGAGTAGATTCAAAGCCAAGGTTTACTTTACCCACACCTCATTATTAACTTAATTAGGATTAATTAGAATGATTAAGAGGGAATTAAGGGTAGTATGGAAGGCAAATCGATGAGCAAAATTGGTGTTTCGAATGATTGATGATTTGATTGGACATCTCATGAAGTAATAATTATTTTCATGGCCCTTCCCATTTTGTTGTTACTATTATTAAAAAATTATTATTTAGAATACATTAATATATATATATATATATATTTTTTGAAATATGTACTTATTTTGTTTGTTAAAATTATAAAATTCTTTCCAAAATGATAAAAGTTGACAACAATAAAATAAAAATATATTTCTTCTCTCACCAACAACACACGGGGTTGCTACTAGTTAAAAGACAAGTCTTACACTTTAGTGAAAATTATAAATTTAAATTTTACTTTATAAATAAATATATTATAAATTGACGGGGTTGATTAATAATATTTAATTTAATAAAATTTAAAATTTTAATTTATTAATATATTAATAACACTTCAGTTACCGAACGAAATAAAAAAATATGTATATGTTTCCTATCTCAAGTGGAAGTCCAATGATGTTTTCTTGTATGTATCATGATTATATGTACGTCCAAATATGTATATAATTCAATCTAGAGTGCATATAATATAATATATATTATTGTGGATGGTGGTAAATTAGGTTTAGTCGGCTAACTATATATAAATAATTATATCACCCTGTAAATTCAAACCAGATTGTATAGATAAGAGTACTGCTGATTAAAATACATATTTATAATTTAGAAAGGCTGAGGAAAAACTTGTAATTACAAACCATATTTAATTATGAATTTCTTATCCATCCAAAACATATTATTTTTGGTGATCAAAATGTTGTCATGCGAGAACATCATCCTCATTTCAAGGGAAGTAATTAACAACTTATGTATATTTATATCATATATCTATATATATTTATATCTAATCTATCTTGGAAGTTTATAATAATTTCAATGGATGGTGATGTTATATGTTTGTGTGTGTATATATATATATATATATATATATCCTATATGCATATATATGTATGTATAAAGATGTTTCCCCCTTTATGAAAAAAAAAAAAAAAAAAAAAAAAGGAAGGAATCCATGTGACTGCGGCAACATAATGATTTCTCACAACAAAAAATGGAGTTTGTAACAGCATATGATCACAATATTCATTATTTCTCAAATCTAAACAAAATGGGCATCGCTCGCCATTACACCTCCTGAATTCCCTCATTTTTATGTGTATACGAATGTATGTATACAGACACACACATAGAACAACGATAATTATGAGAGCAATACAGCTACATGATTAATATGACTCTAAAGTTTAACCAAGTTAGTTTTTTATGAGAGGATATATATATATATATATATGTATGTATGTATTGGGTCTATCAGAGACAAATACATATATATGTATATATAGATTATGAATGATAAACATATTAATAAAATAATATTAGAGAGGAATGTAAATAAAGCTAATAAATAGGAAACAAAAGAAGGTGGAGTAATGACAAAGTACCAGCCTAGCCATGGAGCAACTTTTCATTCATCATCCAAATCTCTTTCGTTCAGGAATCCAATGTCTTCCCTCATCACATATATAATCAATTCCATATATACAGTAAATTTCTTAGACAGCTTAATGAAAATAAAACAAATTTAATCAATTATATATATATATAGAGAGAGAGAGAGAGATAGAGAGAGAGAATAAATTAAGCACTAAAATCTGTGCTTCTCTTCCATCATATATCCATATATCTACTGACACTTGTATACTTTATACACCCATATAAATGTATGTATATATATGTGTACATGTATGTAGAAGGGTCAAGTATAATAGTACCGTGACAGCCATATTTGTTTTGGGATGATGATGATGGATGACGATGCATGGCTTAGACTGGAGGTCTCCTTTTCAGCAAGAGTGTCAGTACTGGTTTTGGCAGGCTCTATACATATATTATATATACGAACTCCCATATACTTATTCCTTCTTTTTCTCGAGTGACTCAAACCCAAAAATTAATAATAACACCAGAAATATTTTTCTTTAATTCCAGGCTTTAAATCTCTTCATCCAGCTCAGTCAATATCTATATATTGCTAATTTTGTATATAAACATATACACATTGAAGAATAATTCTATATATATATATATATGTACACTACAATGTACATATAGCTAGGTTAAGGACAAGCTGGCAGCAACACCCAAGAGAGGAAATGAAAGTTCATCACCCTTACCCATCAGCTTAATTCTCCAAAATCCTAATAATAATTAATTATATATCAATAAAATTAGAACTGCTCTTTATATATATATATATATATCTCTATCCATTATGTTAACGTCATAAAGATATATATAGATATAAAACACAGATATCCATGTGATGAAGATGATGCGTGATTATTGGCTGGGTGGCCTCTGCTCGCTGCAGTGTATATAATATGTATGAATGCGGGTGAGTGTATATATATACGCGTAAGAATACGTATATAATTATATCTACGTATATGTATGAATGTGGGTGAGTCTATATGAAGTACAGAGATATTGTATAAAATAATTAATTATATATTACCCATTATGTTAACTTCATATAGATATATTATATATATATATAGATATAATACACAGTTATCCATGTGATGAAGATGATGGATGATTATTTGCTGAGTGGTCTCAGCTCGCTGCAATATATAGATAATATGTGTGAATCTGGGTTGGTGTATACGTATATGTGTAAGTATAGGTATATATATATATATATATATATTAATCCTTAAAATATCTTGTGAAAGTCCGTACAGAAGTCACAGAGCATCCAAAGTTGAAGACATTCTAAGTTGTAGCAGCTGCTTCTCACATGTCTACTTCACTTCTCTTCTATTCTTTGGAAATTGAGCGCATCTTCTCTCTTACCCTCTGCAACTTCTGTAATTAAGTGATTAACAAATTCTCCCAAATATATGTTTAATTTAATTAATTCACTTATTTACTGTAGATTTAATTAATTCACTTCATGTAAATAAGTTAGTTTTAAGTATATACATACTGTACACCAATAGTATATATGTATTATTAGATATACAAGATGGGTCTAGTAAAAAAAAAAAAAAATTTGCATATCCATTCATAGAGGAAAGTCCTTAATTTATATATGTGTGTGTGTGTGTGTGTATGTATATATTATATAATATGCATCTTGTCAAGTTTGACTTTGGATTCAACTATACATATAATTGGTTCTAAATATCATTTCATTCACACATTATATACATATTTCTTATTTTTAGTACCAATTAATTGGAGGTAGCAACAAGAGGGGAGATATATATATGTGTGTGTGTGTGTGTGTGTGTAAATAGCCTATAGCAACATATATATATATATATATATGTATTTTTGAAGGCATGAAAGTCTAAAACTGACACCATAAATATAATGGCAGATGAAAACCCTAAGAAGAATTGTCTATATCCTAATTCCCCACTAATAAATTATTTTTGACCAAGTAACTATTCAAGATCTAATTCAAAATAAAAATTTATTCGAGAAAAAATTAATATATATTATATTTTCTAGTACGTTTAAATATATGTTATTCTTGATTTAAGTAAGAATTGAATTCTTAATCTTTAATTTAAACCAAGATTCAAATAACTACATAATTAAAATCTGTTAACTAATATATATATATACTATAATTGATATATGTATATTTATTATGTTGAGAAATACTATAAAATAGGCATACAATCTCTGTCACTAACTTCAATATTAGTATACTTACTTTTCTACTAAAATTTAAACGAAATTTTAGCATCTACTTTAATAAATTAAACTACAATGAACAATAAATTCAGTGCTTGTTGGTGTTAAAAATTAAACAAGTTAATTAATTAGTAAAAAGTAGACGACGGTTCCGTACACATTCCTCCCAAAGCAACTTCTTCTTTTGATGTTTTTTAATGGCGTTATTCTCCTGAGAAAGAGCACCCAACTACATTCATCAAAAAAGAAAACCCAACTGTGTCCTGTCTTTCTCCGTGGCATGGATTTCGCTGCAGGAGGAGTCTCTCCCCCGATCCTCTGCTGCCAATGTAAAGACTTCAGCTTTTCTCTTCTTTTTGTCTTTTCTTATAATCTTACTACTGTTTGCGTATTGTTTATGAATCTATCCTTCATCTACTTGCTCCGAAAATGTTTTAGGTTTAAATTCAATGAGAAATACAGAATATGTGGGGGTACTGGGTTCTTTTTTTTTTTTGAAATCAGATTCTGTTTTTTTTTTTTTTTTGGGTTTGTCTGTTTTTTGAATGCTTATGTTCTTGTCACCACAAAGGAAAGTTTGTATAACAGATTCTGACTTGATATTCGGCATGTACTGTAGCTTAATTAAGTTGGTCTGACCAGTATGTATGTAGACTTTGATGATACTGATTGTAAATCCAATTCAAGTTAGATAAGGTGTTAGAGGCAAAATGGCAAGTTCTGAGATGGAGGGTTAAGGGTGAAAAATGTGATTTTGTTTCGTTTATCTTTGCTCTGAATGAGGTTAAACTGTGAGATGGTTGAAAGGAGCAAGAGCTTTGGTTCGTGATTCCCTATGAAAAAGCTCATCAAGCTTTTATTTGATGTGTTTTGGTGGGAGGGGAGGTTATTGCACGGGCCAGGAACTATGTTTCACATGGTCGATCTATGAAATTTAACTGGTCCAACTTATAATTCTGACAAAATCCCATCTGTAATTGGATGAGAAAATGTTGTAGTCAACCATGTTAGTGTGGACCAGACAATGCAATAACGTTTCATGAGGAAAAATATAAGAGAGCTGACATCCGAGAGAGATAGCAATAGATGGTTTCTCAGGTTGAGTCTCTGCCTCACAAGCTTCTAAGAGGGCTTTTTTGTTTAGAGGTGTATCTTTGATTTCACCTACTTCTTTTTTTCTCTTTTCTGCACATACTAACCTAAAAGTCTTGAAATGGTTAGATTCTCATAAGCTAGTTTTGAAATTCATAGTGTTTATGATAAAATTGATGAGAGTTCAATCAAATCTGTGATTGGAATTGAATTTGAGAAACCACCTTAGATGTCCATTCTATTTTGATTTGTCGAGTTACATATGGTGTTCGAACCAAAATATACGAACTATTGCATATGAGGAAATTGAAACTCTCAAAGTGATTGCAGGATGTGAAAAAGGGTTTGTGTGGGGAACTAGACATGGAAGATCCAAACAAATCCCTTCAAGACTAAGTCTACCATATTGGTCCAATCATGTTCCCTACCGTTATATTGGGTCAATATATAAGTTATATCCCACTTATGACTTTGCTGTTCCTTTGTTGACAATATAGAAAGTGTTAAACAGACGATCCTGCAAGGCAAAGTTTGGTTCGTTCACATTTATTTGCATCTGGCCAAGGCGCAAAAAGACAGGAAGTGCTGGAGGGAAGGCCAAAATGTACATGAGAGATTATGAATAGATCAGACTAATGGAAAATTGACGCAGTAACATTAATGTACTGGGAAATGCTTTAGAGAAAGAAATTAGGAAAGACTAGGATGGAAATCTCATGCAGTTGACACGCGATTTTGCATCTTGAAGAATATGTCTTATGTAGCTGAAGTTCACACGCGATCAACCTTGTCTGGATAGAATTTATCTATCTAATGACAGATAAGAATGTAATTCCTACAGGAATTGTAAATTTTTCATCATTCTTTCCTTTTATTTCTGGAGTACATGTTTTAATTAATGGAGTGAATTCACTACTGCTGGACTACATTCAATTTGTGTTTTTTATACATGCCATTAGGATTAGGAGTATGTGGGAGGGAGAAGTCGATTTGCAACCGTCAGTTCTTCTGATCTAAAAAGGATCTGGCTTAAGGCCCTATTATTTTGAGTTTTGTTGACATGGAATTTGTTGTAATACTTCCACTTTTCTTGATATAAACTGAGAAGTAAGGATGATTTACACGTGGATTATGAAATCTTTTACAGATCAGAAGTGTGCCATGGATTTAATTTCATTGAGCTGTAGTATCTTTCACATATTAAGCAGTGAGGTCGATCCTCGCGATTGTAGCCGGAGAAAGATGGTTTGTCTTTGGATTTGCTGATGCATGCATAAAAGGAGAAACTGCAATTCTCAAGGATTCAACATGGAAAACTTGAGCACAGACAGATAACTTGTTAGAGAAAAGAAACTACTTCCTGATATTCAGAATCTNNNNTTTTGGTCATTTAGTGAACTAACTTATGCTTAAATGAGGATGAGGGTTGGATCCATGACATTGTACCTAAAAGGAATTTAGAATATTATTCTCACACCATTTCCATTTCCAAAACCTATTTACCTTCTCTTATTAATATAATTTCTAAATTATTTTTTAAATATAAATAAATCGAACAGAAAAAAAGATAATGTTTTTTTATTTTTTATATTTAATAATTTAATCTTCGTGTTGTTTAATGCTTATAACACAGACAATTTATGTATCACTTTTTATTTTTATTCTATATTTAATTATGAAGTCAAAAATAAAGTACTTAAATCATATTCATACATATAGTCTTGACGTTAAAAAAAAAAAAAAAAACAATAATTTTTTTAATAAAATAAAAATTAAATCAGGTTTTTAATTCATTTTAATTACTTCAATTAATAAAATTTTATCATCTTAATTTTAATAATATGTTAATGAAATAAATTATTAATTATTTAAAAGTTATTTATAGTACGTGTGTATATAATTTAATTAATAACTATAAACATTATCTTTTAAAATTTTTTATAAAATTAAAAAAAAAAAAACTTTTTTATTAAAGATGTCACCATAAATCATGATATATTAAAACAAAAGAGGTGAAATTACATCTGTAAAACAAATAAATCCAGCTCAAAACAAATTTATAGCTTCATCATTTTTTTATTTTCCTGGTCAAACCACCTTTTGGACAGGGTTGAAACGGTAAAGAGCAAGAACTAAATTGATGCCACGTGGAGATCGAAGGTTGTTCTTATGATGAACCGCGAAGCAGAGGATCACACAAGCTGCTTACCTGGCACGAATTGGATCGCCCGGTCATCATTCCCCTTCTTCTCTGTGCCACCACTGGTTTATGGCGCTTCTTCTCTGCTGTCACCATCCCGTCAAAAACTACCTTTAACCATCCATCTGCGTGTAGCGTGGAAGTCCCGACGCCGTTGTCCGTCTCCGTTATCTGCTTAGCTGGATGCGACTGTTGTTCCTACCTCTCTTCTGAATGGAGCCAGCTGGCAGGCCACTCTCTCCCGCACATGGCCAGCTATTCTGTCTCAGACTGGTTCTCTTATTTTACCAAACCACCCTCAATCCTCCTCCTTAGTTACAATAATACCACTGCGACCCCAGTCTCTGACTTTGGTAATAAACGGCACGTTCGAAGGGTATTGATGTCAATGTGTTTATTATTAATTTAATTTAATGGAGAAAAAATTCAAGATAAAAAGGTCGTGTTGCGGACATAATGGACCTACTTTGAAGTGGGGCCAAAAACAAATCTGTTTGACACGTGGATTATTAGTTAGCTTATTAGAAACGGTCGCCCTAAACAGCTTGGTCAAATCTTGTAATCTGAATGTATCAACAAATGATGTGGGAGGTAAATAATTATTGAAGATTTGGGATTAAATGAATTAAATTCAATTAATAAATAAAAAAATGAATTATTTAATTAATAAAATAAATAGGAATAAAAAAAAAATTATTGGAGGAGAGTGACGACGAACATTATATAAACCCAATTTTACAAATGCAGAAAATTTATTTTTAAATTAATTAAAAAGATGGAGAGAAGAGAAACCTGTCTCGTGAAGCACCAGCTGAAGAACGAAGAAAAAAAAAAAATTAATTAAATAAATAATTTATTAGTCTTCTTCTTCTTCTTCTTCTTCTCCTTCTTCTCTCTCTCTTAAAACCCCCTCCTCTCTCTCTCTTAAAACTCTCTTACCTCCTCTGTCTCTCTCTCTCTCTCAACACACTCACATTCATTCTTTGCTTCCTCCTTTTATATCACGAGATCCCCATCTCTTTCTTTCTTTCTTTCTTTCTTTCTTCCTCTTCCCTCTCTCGCTTAATGTCTTCTTCAAAGTCCTTGAGTCTCAGTTTTTCCTCTTTCTTTGCCTTTGTTTCTTGGAGCTTTCTTTCTTCTACTTCGATTGACGGATATTGCTGATAGTCTAACATTCTTTAAACAAAGTGAGACAGCAAGGCGGAGAGAGGGAGGGGAAGAGTACTTAAAGTGCCCTTTTCTGTCGGTTGGTTGTTTGCTTGTTCAGAAAATGTCGCATTCTGGAAAACCTATTTCGGACCCAGGGTTAACTGAACTTTCCGATCAGCTCCGTGACTCACTCGGTTGGGATACTAACAAGCCTGATTTCCGTGAACTCGATCTGGGCTCGCCGGTTTCCCCACTTCGGACTCGTCAGACTGGACTTGCTCCAACTACCACTACAACTACTACCACCACCAGTAGCAGCTCTAGCTCATCCGGATCTGTGACTGGTCGAAATGCGGCCAATCAAATTCCGAAAAGGCCCGAATCCTCCCGTAACAACTCCGGCGAGCTATCCGGCTCTAGCGAGAATAGTCCGACAGCCACGACCCGGAATCCTAAAACTGGTCAGACCAGATCCGATTCGGGGACCACCCAGCCGTTAATCTACTCTGGGCAAGGCTCTGTTACCTCCCCGCCGGTGAATGTACTTCCCACTGGAAACATCTGTCCGTCAGGGAAGATCTTGAAAACCGGCATGGCAACCAGCCGGAGTCCAAGAAGCGACATGCTGGGATCCGGGTCGGGACTCTACGGCCACGGCAGCATAATGCGAGGGGGCGTCAGTGCAGCCAAGACTTCGAATCTTGAACCTGCGAACCCCGCGGCTAATACGCGAGGAATTGGCAGCAGTCATAGCGGAATAGGTGGAGATACTTGGCTGAAAAGAGGAATGGCGAGTATGGACCCAGAGACGGTGAAGAGAGCGGGGAATGAGATGTATAAAAAGGGCCATTTTGGGGAAGCGTTGAGCTTGTACGATAGGGCTATAGCTTTGTCTCCGGCCAATGCGGCGTATCGGAGCAACCGGGCGGCTGCATTGACTGGCTTGGGACGGGTAGCAGAGGCGGTAAGGGAGTGCGAGGAAGCAGTGAGATTGGATCCGAATTATTGGAGGGCTCATCAACGTTTGGGATCTTTGCTTCTAAGGTGAGAATGTAGAAGATGAATCACCGTTTGGTTACATGGATGGCTTAAGTTGATTCTTGTGTTTTGGCTTGCTTGATTGCTGCGGGTTCATGCTAAATTTAGTGAATTATATTTTCACCTTTTTTTTTTTTTAATTCTTGGGCTAATGTGAGTCTTTATAATGTTCTTTCGATCTACATTGATGAGAAACAAGGTTGATATTTTCTCTTGTTGTGATGCTCTTCACTTGGTGGTGGTTACTTAATATTTGGGAGGTTTGTGAATTATCTATCTATTGGCAGACTGG
This sequence comes from Carica papaya, assembly GCF_000150535.2. Next base: position 647,080 of record NW_019014595.1, read on the forward strand.
ATTTCTGAGAATTTCTCCTAAGTACATTTTCATAGTATTCTTCTTTGTTGATGTGTTAGATTTGTTCATCTTTCTTTCTTTCTTGTGGCTCTACTTACATGGCTTTTATCCTTAAACATTTTGTGTGGGGTTTTTATTTGGAGTTCATTTGATCTTGTAGTCAATTATTTTGCTTCATTTGGAATATAGATTGTGTTGTTTAGATTTTGGTTTTGGCACAGAAGCATGTGATGGCCAGTTCTCAGTTAGGTCTTTCAAGGACAAGTGGGTTTCGTATGTAGCCTTCTTAGTGATTGATTTTGATTATTGAGAAATCACAGCAACTCGGTTCAGGAGGTTAAGAGTTGAATGTTTATATTCGTGCTATATCCTAAGGTTCCCTTCCTCATTTTAAGGCCACGAGGTTTTTATCTATCCTTTGTTGGATGGTTTAGATTCAAAGATCGACTTTCTTTCAGTTTTTCCTAATGAATTTTAATATGGTTTGGGGAGGTTCTTTGATGCCAATTTTTGCTGGTTAGTATGACATTAGGTTGCTTGAACTTTCTGTTGTACTATGCCACCTTAAGCAGTTAATAATCAAATTCTTTAGATTTCTTAGCCATATTTACTCAAACTCTATCTTATTGCAGATTAGGACATATTGACGCCGCCAGGAAGCACCTTTATTTGCCAGGTTTGCAGCTAGATCCCATTGAGTTGCAGAAGTTACAAGCAGTGGAGAAACATATAAGCAAATGTGCAGAAGCCCGGAAAATTGGTGATTGGATAAGTGTATTAAGGGAAAGTGATGCTGCTGTTTCTGCTGGAGCTGACTCTTCCTCTCTGGTAAAATCCACATATAAGATTTTCTCTTTTTAACTTTTCCAATGTTGAAGCATGACAGTGGCTGAACTGGTTCATATTGAATTTACAGCTCTTTCTGTGTAGAGCAGAGGCCCTTTTGAAGCTGCACCAACTTGATGATGCTGAATCAGCCCTATCAAACATCCCAAAAGTGGAACCACCCTGTTCACAACTGACCAGGTTTTTTGGGATGGTTTCTGAAGCTTATCCTTTCTTTGTCAGAGCCCAGATTGACATGTCACTTGGAAGGTAAGTGCGAAAATGCTCTTCAACGGAAATAAGATAGCATTGAGTTTTTGGGTAGAGTGAGGACAGATGATGGATGTCTTGCAGGTTTGAGAATGCAGTTACAGCTGCTGAGAAAGCTGCGCAGGTAGATCCACGAAATGCTGAAATTGTGGCACTTCATAAAAATGTGAGATTGGTGACAAGGGCTCGTGCCCGTGGCAACGATCTCTTTAAATCTGAGAGGTTCACTGAAGCATGCTCAGCATATGGGGAAGGGCTCAGACTTGATCCTTCAAATTCTGTTCTGCACTGCAATAAGGCAGCTTGTTGGTTTAAGCTTGGGAAATGGGAGCAGTCCATTGAAGACTGCAACCGTGCATTAAGAATCCACCCTAGTTACGCAAAGGCTCTTCTTCGAAGGGCTGCTGCAAACAGTAAGGTAAACTGTCTGGTGTTAGATGCATTTGTTGCATTGCTTCTATACCCGTTAGATAGCGGACTCTAATGGATAATCTCACTGGAATGCAGCTAGAAAGGTGGGCAGATGCTGTGAAGGATTATGAGCTTCTAAGAAAGGAACTTCCAGATGATAATGAAGTTGCAGAATCTCTATTTCATGCCCAAGTTGCTTTAAAAAAGTCTCGTGGGGAGGAGGTTTATAACTTGAAGTTTGGTGGTGAAGTGGAGGAAGTATCAAATCTTGAGCAGTTCAGAGCTGCAATATCGTTCCCAGGTAAGTGTTTCCTTCCACATTCTTAGCTTACCTGCATTTCATATTCAAATTTTTAATCTGCAATTCTGTTGAGATGCAACTTCAAATTTCAGGCATTTCTGTTGTCCACTTCAAAACAACCTCTAACTCACAATGCAAGCAAATATCTCCATTTGTGGACACACTGTGTAGTCGTTACCCATCACTTAACTTCCTCAAGGTAAGTGGTTTACTTGTTAATCACGGAAGTCCCAAAGCAAACAGATGCCCGGAATTTCTTATGTGCAAATAATGTTGTTTTTATTAGGTGGATATTGATGAATGCACAGCAGTAGCAAATGCTGAGAATGTGAGAATTGTACCAACATTCAAAATATACAAAAATGGGAGCCGAGTGAAGGAAATCATCTGTCCAAGTCGAGATGTGTTGGAACACTCGGTGAGGCATTATAGCTGTTAGAAACTCATGACTGTATTGTAATTCTTCTTCTTCTTCTCTTCCATAATTTGTGCATTTCTTTCTTTCTTCCTGCACAAATTCTCTCCCATTTTGATGGGAATTCTTCCACTTCCTTCAAACCTTTTTCTCCCACCACCATACGAGGATTACCTGATACTTGTGACATAAGTCGAGCTACAAAATAATAATTAGCACCAATGCCAGAAGGAACCCCAGAGAGGTAGTTTAGTTTACTTTTTGCAGTTTCTATTAATTCATTCATTCCTCATTGCTCTGTGGTTCCTTGTTCTTCCTCCGTCCTTTTGTTATTCTTTTTTTCCCTTCCGTTTCTTTGTATTTTTCCATACCTCCGCATAGGCCGGCCAGCCTGTATCTGCGAGAATTTTGGGAGAGAAAAAAAAAGAATGGAGGACATGTACAATTTGATTAAAGTTGGGTTAGTTAGCTACAAATTAGAATGAAGGGATGAGGAGGGAGATGAAAATATTGAATAAAGAGAGAGGAGTGGGAGAACAGGCTGGTAGAAGAGGATCTTTACATGTATATATCTGTGATGATATTGTTGCAATGCAAGAACATTGGAAGGCATGAGGAAGACATGCTAGTTTGGTGGGTACTTAGTTACGGGGTTAGTGAAAGGAGGATGAAAAATGTTGCTATTAATACTGTTGTTTCTCTTCTCAACCATTTCATCAATAAAAATTCTCAATTTTTTCTTTCCTTGTCTTAACCTTCCCCTATTTTTGTTGTTTGGTGAATATACGTATATGTGTGTATCTGAAATCTCAATCATGAAGGTGGAAAATTTCCACGGTACAAAAGGGTTACACTGGTCTTTTCGGGTATGTAGAGGTGGGTTTTGGATGTTGATGAAAGACAAAAGGGATTTGATTTGAATAGAGACGGGAGATAGAGAAATATTTTTGTTAGTTCATCATGTTTATGTGGGCATTTAATAAATAAATAAATAATTGAAGGGCGCATGTGGGCATTTAATTTAAATTGAAGTATCTTATTCTTGCAAGAAAGAAACCACCAAAGTCAATAAAGAAAAAGGGCAGAGTGGCCGGTGGTCTTGGCTCTGTTTTGACGGTGACCTGCCACCACCCTCTTCTCTTCTTACATTGATTGTCCTTCTGCCACCCAGCTTGTCACTTTGGTAATTGTCCAGGGATAGTCTTGGTAACTCATAGATTCCCTTTTTACGTATCTTCTATGGGTTTGTTTTTATTTATTTATAATATATATATATATATATATGTTCTACAATGAACATGAAGTTACAGAAAAGCACAAGAAAATAATAGATAGCAGCAAAGCCAGGCCAGAACTAGAGAAAACATCCGTTGCCAACCCAGTTAAGATAAGAACAGCCAGAGAAATCGTTCTTTGACGTTTTAAATAATAGTCGAGAAGACCTATGAAAATTGTAGGCATTCGCACAAAAGCAGCTATATACTCCGAGGCAAGAATATAAGCCTTTAACTCATCATGCTGGTCTTAGTTTTATCAAGTCTAAAAACTCCCAAACCTCGTCATCTTTTGTTCATCCCCAAAGAACCCCAAACACTAAACACACCCCTAACTGTTTTAGAAGCTGTCTAAACTACCCTCCACTTTAAAAACAAGTCACCTACACTTTCCAACTCCACTTACAAAGCAAGAAAACATGGTCAACTAAACCAGCTCCCTAATCACACAAACCACAAACATTAGCAGCCTCTAAACGTGTAGATATTCTATAATCAGAAACTCTCTCTTTTCAGTGAATGCTAAAAGAACTTCTATTTTATGCGTTACATTTATTTTTCACACATTAGTTTTCAAATTCTAAGCTCTCCAACCTACAAACTATAACCCTAACCAATGAACGAGATGATTTTCATTTCCTTAATGCCACTTAACCCTAACTCTTCCTCTCTTTTTGGCAAATAGATTGGCTTTCAAGATATTGAATGCACTTTACTATGATCTTATAAATTGCCTCATAAAATTTTTTTAATAATTGACACAATTCATACTATCCGCACTCGTTTCATACAAACTTTTAATTCTCCATTTTATCAAAAATCAAATACCATGTCACAAAAGATGATAGATTGGCTCCCAATAGAGATGGGCACAGAGGAGTATGAAAGGAGTACATCAGTTATCATCAATTTTCATACTTAGCTCTGCTAATAAAAATATAAACTTATATTCACTCCATATCCAAAGTGGGTAAAAATTTATTTTCCTAAACTCACCCCACAAGTAAAACTTTGTACCTGTTTAAAAAATATTATACACAATATTTAAATAATTTTAATTACAAATACTAATATATTTAAAAATAATATTTAAATATAATCCTCAATAGTAAATATAAAATAATATTATAAATATACAACATTAAATATTTATCAATCAAAATTTAATTAACTTAAAAGTAAAATTAAAAAATTTATTATTATTATATATGGAGCATAACATATATATAAAGTGGATAAATTATAAAATTTATATCTAATTCATACTTGTTTCCAAGTTTTTAATTTTTTTACCCACACTCATCTTATGTTTGGTTTACTTACAAGTTTTTAACTGATCCTATCTATCTAGAGCTTAAGACAAGAACAAGTTAGCGACTGACTTTTTCCAACATCTCAAAAAGAAACCAAATCATTTTTATAAGGCACCACTATCAACCCCAATTCAAAAAATTTTGCCTCTTACAAAGGCTATCTTAAAAAAGATCATTTCCCAATATTAAAAAATAAAGAGAGAAAAAAGTTAGAAAAAATATATCAGTTAAAAATTCTAAACAATTTAGCCAAAAAATTAAAAAATATAATATATATATATTTCCAATTTTATTTTATAAAATTATTAATTTCCAAGGTTTTTATATATTTTGTTTACATTTGCATTATTTATGTTCATTACGTGCCACCGTTAATGCATGGAGAAGAAGGGATGAGCAACAGAAACTATTTAATCCATAAAATAATAAAGTTTTTATTTTTTAGAAAAAACAAAAAGTAGAAAGCGAAATGATGTTACGAAGAAAGTACAGTAACATCGTGCATAATTAGGAGGGGGGCGTACGGCGTACGATAAAAGATGTAATTTAAATGATGATTGGACAAAAATCAAATGTAGCCGTTGCCGATCAATTTTGGCCTTACACACACACACACATATATATGTATGCATGTATGTATGTCTAGATAGTAAATATAATTCAAGTGTTGGGGTTTTATTTATTCAAGACGAAGTTGCTCTGCTGCTACAAGCTTTTACCGGCCGCGACCATTCAAGCTGATTATCATTTTATAATATATATATATATATATATATATGTGTTTGTGTGTGTTTACAACATTTGAAAAATGATAAGGTACTTGGCATGCAAGGTAAAATTATACTTTTGGAATTGACGGGGACGTAGTGGTCATTTTCAAATATTATAAGTGGGAGAAATTAGACTGGAAGTTTCGTCCTCAGTCGTTTTGAGGAAGTAATTATCATCCCCTCCCACATGAGAATCCCAAAGCTCTCATGTTGCGTGCAGAGGAGATTCCTTATAAGAAATTCAAATTGATCAACTGTTAACACTAGGGTTTATGTTCCCACTCTGCTTAAAGACATGAATGTAATGAATTTAGGGAACCACGACTCAGAGAGATCAACCACCACAAGTCATACAAACCTCACAACTCCGACGTTAATTAAAGTAAGTTTCATACCTCAGAATCATTCACATAACAATGAATAACAACAAGTCATGGCCATTCTTTGTTTTTTACCTGGAAATACTCAATAACCAAAGATCCTAGTGGTACTAGCTCAGCCATGAGCTGAACCAGGTTTTTTGGTCTAAATAAAAATCTGAACCATAGTTATAACAAACTAGACCAGCTGATCCAATTCCGAACCAGGTCCTTAGGCAGTTTCATCCTCAACTATATCAAATAAATATAAACTTTGATCAGAATTCGGACAAACTTGTATTCATCCTTCTATATGTGACTAAGAGCAGCATACACGCACAAAAGACTACTCTCTACATGGTCATAAGATGGTTCCACTTCGAGCGACATCAATAATTAAAGAGAAGGAATAAGAGGCAGCAAGGAGTAGGAGATACTAACTTATTCACATTATACCACCAAAAAACAAAACTTATTCACAACATTCACACCATGGTTTCACAAATTCCATAGTTACTATATGGTTTTAGAATATTCCGTTTAGCACTGAACTATACGGAACAACTTGTCTCATCTAATCATAGTATTCAATGACAAGACTTCCAAGAGAAGAAAACAATTAACAGGCGGTAAACCGGAAGCTTTTGAAAATAAAATTCTGTTTCAACATTCTTCTACTTTGCATTTGAAATCCACATGGAATACAATACATTGCTTGAAATGTTTGTAAAGACAAGAGTTCCAACCAAGTTATCACGCGCCACTTGCATATAAACGGGTCCATTCCTTTGCTGCAGGATTCAGTGAGCGTGTATACATGGCGCCAATTAAAATGGACAGCAGAATTAAACTTGTTAGTTGTGACTTCTAATATAAAGCAGCCAGGTAATAACGTTTAAGAAACTTACGCAAAAGCTAATTACAAACTTTACCTGTTTCAACAGCCTCTGCCTCATTCGTCTTCCAGTGCTTAGCAATGTTCTCAGACAGTGGATCATCTGGGTTTGGAGCACTTAAAAGCGCTTGAATACTTGAATCACAAAAAAGACAAAAAAGGTCAACCAGGAAAAGATCAAGTACGAGTAATATTTCTTATTTTCTGAAATAAAAAATATAAGTATTTCACTAGTTACAGGCATCAAGGGATGTCAACCCATATACAAAAGATATTTACAGTCTATACAGATTTCATTAAGGTAACCAAAGTCCTCAATAGAGATTAACAAGTTGCCAGTTACCAGACAACCCAAGAACGAGTAATATTACACTGAAAGTTGTTTGTGCCATACTAGACATTCCTTCAGCAAATGAGTTTTTATGGCCACATCGCTTAAAATCAACTTTTTGCTTTCCCACATATATAAAAATGTGACTCTCGTGAAATTTTTCTAAAACCACATAAACACAGTCCTTTCCTCTTCAGTCAACAATTACCATCTTAGAGAAAATAAATTAAGACATAAATTACACTCTACTACCATAAAATTACATCTAATGATACCTCAAAAGCACAGTCCGTATCTGGAGTGCTGGGCTCCACTTGTCTTTCAGAATATCCAGGCATATCCTTCCAAGCTGCATGAAGAAACTCATATTATAGAAGGCAAGAACCATGAGTTACAAGTGAAGATTAAATATAGAATACTTAAGGATCATAGCAAACCTTATCAATGTTAGGATGATATATCTTGGTCAAAAATCGAACCTGTTACAACTAAAATAATTAGAAAATAAAGTACTACGTACACACTGAGGAAACAGTCAATCAAATTATGGGAGAAAACTTAAATGCAAACCTAAAACCAGAATAAAACACACCGGTGGAAAAAAACATAACTAGGAAAGAGATGAAGAATCAGCCAAAGAATCACTTCAAATGCTGTTCTAAGTGAACTACCAACTCTGCTCAATACCTGCCCCAGGCCTAAGTAGATTTTCCTTTACATAACACCTAAAAACCCAATGCCTTAAAAATGCCAGACTCACGAGAACATGACAACTCCATAACAAGCTCAAGCCATTTTTGCCCTTTCCACTTAGACATCTTGAGTTTGATAATGTTTTAGGATATATAAAACAGATCCATCTATATTCTACAATGCTAGATCACGGCTTGGAATCACCCAAATCAGATACATTTAGAAACAAATTTTTAATGACAAAGCAAACGCATCAACCCATGCAAAAATTTGAAAATAAACAACGGTTATTGGAAATGTCAATTCCGGAGATCATTTTCTAGGATGAAATACGAATCATTTACCTAGGCAACATTTAAAAAGGTCCAAAGATTCATTTTCAATTCAATTTGCCTAGGAAAAATGTATTTTATTTTAAGTGCTTCTAAAAGATCTTTTAAAAAATTCAACATCATAAGTCAAGTTTAGAAGGATGTCCCAATCTAAAAGACAACCTAACCAAATTCATAATCAATGCACATAACAGATCAGTTTTTTGTTACCACATCATGCCTCGTATGGTACTATGTCTTGCAATATACGAGAATAAACATGCTCATGTTAGGATCAAACCTAGATATCACACCTATGATCTTTTTTAAAAAAATAAAAAGTGTGAACTTTATATTGATATAGGCACAAAGAGGATGCTGTCTATGTACAATACTTACAAATCAATTAAGGTTCGCTAAATCCTCCCTAGAATACTTAGGATGACCCTTTAAAACAAAACCGAAGATCTGGAACTATCTATTCTTAAGAATATCAAAACCATCAACATCTTCAACCTCATAAAAAACCCTTCTATTCATTTCCTTTCACACCATCCAAAGAATAGTAAGTTAAATAACCTCCACTTGTTTCTTGGTACCAACAATGCCCTTCCAAGCCTACAACTCTTCCCTCATTGATCCTGCCATCACCCAATTAATATCAAGCAACCCATAAACTATGCAAGAAATGATTGCAAGTCTCTTTCGCCCTCTTACACAGATAGCAAGCATTGACCAGTACCTTACCCCTTTTTCTCATGCTTAAACAGCTTCTTGTAGAATGATTTCACTGTGAAGACCAACTTGATACCAAGCTCAACTGAGGAATGTCAAGAACACCGTCCAGCATAACAGGGGAGAGGATGTGCAATAATTCATCATATTCACTGATCTCCCAATCATTCAAGTTTCTTGACACTACCACTTGCCATACTTTTCCCCACATGCCTAGGATCTCCTAAGCACCATGCTTAAGGTGAGGATTTGATTACATCACAAATCATCCAGAAGTCCTGCTGAGAAAATTCTTTCGATATAGCTCTCAGTTGTCGTGAAAGAAATTAGAGTATCTATTCCCTATTTAAACTAACCTAAACATGAATAGAAACCCTAATAGGAAACATAAAAGAAGCGATCACAACAAACTGTACATTAGCAAAAACATAAGTACACAAAATCTGCCAACCCCCAAGCTACAGTTTACTGTTAAAAAGTGTTAGCACAAAAATTAGGGCTGCAGTCAAGAAGGCATAGCTCATGTCATCTGATGCAGATTTGTCTTTGGGTGAGATGTGCCAGACGGGCTGATTCAGGTTAAAAGCCAACTGAAAAACATACTTGAGAATGTTGAAAATTTCAATTACATGAATACATCCAACAAAAAACAAGACTATGAACAACACAATTTATTTTACTTCAAAAAAAATGAACACCCCAATTTAAACACAATTAACGGAATTCCAAAACCTAAAAGAATTGACACTACAAGGCTTTCTCTTGGAGATAGAGGGTTTTCTGGGCGATTTTCCTGGCAAAAAGGCTTTGAGGCAAGGTGATCCTATGTATCCATACTTTTAATAGCTATGGAATTGCTTTCTTTCTTCACTTCTAAACAAGGCTGCCAAACAGGCCAAACATGGGATATAACATAACTTGACAACATAACCTATAAACATCGGTAGGATATGTCATGCAATTTGAATAGGTGTGGGGAAGTCAAATTGGATAGAGTAAACTACTTATGGCTAAGACTTTTTTTTAATTGCTTATTTGGTGTACATTTAGTAAAAAGGTAAGTAGGACAGCATAAAAAAGAAAATAACTATTCTACTAAAATAAACTACCTATGGCAAAGACACTTGTTTTATTACTTGTTTGGTTATACAATTAGTAAAAATGTGAGTAGGACAGTATAAAAAAGAAAATAAATATCACTCTATGCTCATGTATAATTAATATAATACCTATAAAATATAATAAGATAACAAATCAATAATATAATATATACTAAATTTATTAGGAGAGTAGAAAAGAAAAAATAACTGTAATAACATTTATTATATACTTGTGTATTGATGTGATACATTATAATACTAATAAAATATAGTAATATGATATGTTGAAAATATTTTCCAGTTAAAATATTAAATTTATTACATTATATTAAGGAAAATACATTTAATATCTATACTAATAAAATGAGTAGAAGTTCAATCTCATCTCCACCCCAGAGATTACATGACAATAATCCTACACTATTGTTAAGAACCCATCAGATATTTATGAAACCAAATGACTAACACAAGAAGGAAAAATCATTTGGCTGTCAAAATAAGGATCCAATTATTGACAATGAAATTGAAAATGCAAGGATGACTGTGGCAACTAAGAATTCTAGGGGAGGCCTAGAATCAGTGGTCATGAGGCAGTATCAATGGGGGTTAGGGGAAGGCTTAGAACTAGTGGTATTGGCTGCTTAGGAGCTGGGCGTGAGGTCATCTGGTGACTCATATAGCAAAAAAACAGGCTGAAGTTTGAGACATGGGTTAGATATGTGGCTGCTAATGACAGAGGTCCAAATCAGGGGTAGCTCCTCATAGCTTTTAGTGGGGCCAATTGACACAGTTAATTTTTCCTTTAAAAAGGGGTTTTTCCAAAATAAGGTTTTTCTTCTGTAACTCAAGATATTTTATTAAGGTACCAATACCTCACAATTTTCGGAAATATTTTGTCACCAATTGGCTATCATTTTGTTACCACTTTGGCTATTGATTGTCAGCCAGGGGCTTTGTGTCAAAAGCCAATAGTAACAAATGATAACCAAAACAATAAAAATATAAGCAAATAATGACAAAATAAAGCCAAATATGCTAGTACTGCTGCTTCCAAACAGGAGAAAGTACTTCAAAATACCCAATATATATATATATATATAATATGTGATTATTTAATAAACAATAGTTTCTATAATACAGGTTTGGTAATTTTATTATACTGATCATAATAAAATGTATTTTGACCCCAGCAACCATGATAAAAATGATGTTGACACCACAATAATTTTAATCATTCTAACTCATTTATCGTTATAAATTAATTATTGACCCTACGTCTAAAGAAGTTTTGCTCCACATCAGGTTTCAATATATTATTTGAAGCTCGGGGATGATGTCAACCCACTTTGTCTTCTCTTCTGGACATTAAATGGATAGGTAAGTGATGTAGACATGGGTCCAAAAGGCATCAAAGAGAAGCTTGAAGAAGATATTACAATGTCAGCTGGTCTAATTACAAGATTTCAAACCAAGAAGATAAAACATACATTTCAACACTTTGTACAAAGATAGATACAACAAGAACTTAGCACATGTAAACTATTTGAAGAATCAAATAAGCCAAAGATCATTAATTTCGTCCAATTGTGTGGGCAGAATTTAGAATGAATGTTTAGGATCATTTTGGTAATTTCCTAAATAATTAAATTATATTCATGTTTCCTTAGTTCATTTTTCTCTAGGTTATTTAATATTATGTTCCCCTAAATCATTTAATACTATATTCTTCTAAGTCATTTAATACCATGTTTTCCTAGGTCATATAATACCATGTTTCTCTAAATCATTAAATTACGTCATGTTTCCTTAAATCATCTAATTATGATCATTTGACAAAATCCAGATGTTTTAGCCTATAATATCTTTTTTTCAATGTAATATAACACACTTCAATTATTTGAATGAATTTCATTGTCTTTGGTAGAACTTTAACAATTGAAAATTCTTATTTTTCTTGTTGCATCAAGAATTGAGTCAACTTATCAAGTTATCTTGTTGTGTTTATTCATTCTTTCTTCTTTCGTCTCAATCACTCAATTTCTCAATTACAGATTAGTTGCGAGTTTGGTAGAGAGGACTTGTTTAGGCTTCTAAGTTATTTATGCTAAATGTATATGTGGGGTTCTTTATGTAATTTTTGATCCTCAGATTCCGCATCAGTAAGACTCTATTACGCTACCCAAATAAATCAATCAACCAACCAAACATCCTCATAATGTATAATGTAAGCAAAAGGGCCCATAATCAAGGCAGGTCTGCCATCGTCTCCATGAAAAAGTATTCTCTAGATTAATTGGTGATTTGTGTTCATTCTCTAATAGAATATGCAATTATTTAGTGAAAGATAGTTTTTTTATTACAGGTTTGGTAATTTTATTATACTGGACATAATAAAATGTATTTTGACCCCAACAACCATAATAAAAATGATGTTGACCCCATAATACTTTTAATAATTCTAACTCATTTATCGTTATTCTTAATTTGCACTTTATTGACCCCACATCTATAGTAATCTAGCTCCACATCAGGTTTAAACAGATTATTCGAAGCTCGGGGGTCATGTGAATCCACTTTATTCTCTCTTCCAAACATTAAATGGATACGGTAAGACTCTCTTACCTATCCAAATCAATCAACCAAACATCTTCAAATTGTAAGCAAAATAGGCCCATAACCAAGGCAAATCTTGCCTCGTCTTGACAGAAAGGTATTCTCTACAATTAGTAAATGACCTGTGCTCATTTCTGATAGAAACTTTGGACAAACAGCCAGACAAAAACAATTTTAGAAGTTACAAGTCCTTACCAAATTAAATAACAATTAATGTGGGTTTCATATATAGATAAGGATCACAGACCAGTGATGCACACAAAACATAATTTTGGATATCCTAGGAATGCTTCATAGATCTTTCCTTAATTTACACAAATAAAGTATTAGAATAACCCAGCATTACTATTGACCACATCCCAAGAAAGCTGCTCTGTCACTTGTACTCTGGATAAACTTCAGATTAAGGTTTAACTGACCCATTAAAATACAAGTGTCCCTAGAGACTCCACCCCTTGCTTCTATATGCTTAAAGGCCAAAGTAACTGAAACTCAAGCAAACAAAAATATATATCCAAGTACTAATGAGCACATCCACCAAATATTTTAGAGCAAATATTTCATGTTAAAAGCAAAACCAAATAAATCAAAATAACTTCCCAAAGCCAAAATAGTCAAATTACCAACAGAATGTTCTTAAGTTCAAGTACCTTGGGAGCAGCCATAGGATATTCCTCAGGCAAGAAGAGTTCCAATTTGAAAACCCCACCTAAATAAAAGAAACATGCAAAAACAAATATATGCATCAGAAAACGAAACATAGCTAGCCAATTAATTATAGAATAATTTTGAAAAAGCAAGAGAGAAAGGAAAAAGGCACATTTCACTCTAAAAATCCTAAAATATAACGGCCAAGTAACAAGAGGACACAGAACAGTGCCTAACAACAGTAAGAATAATCGAACTTGCATGCCTCAGAAACTACCATAAAAGAAAGCAATTGGACAATATCATCCCTCTTATCAAAGTTCCTACAGACCATTCTTCGCCGAAGCAGTTTCTAAAAGTTAAGCGGTCTGGATTTCATAATATAATACACTCCACACGGGCCTAAAGAAAATAGATTACTTGGCTCAGAGGTGCATTTCAGCATCTTCCTGCATCCTATTAGTCCTTAAGATATATTAGGTGATGCTACCAAAACCATAAAAATGATTGACATTAGTCCATGTCCTTTAAAAATGAATTAATAGAAAATTAAGAAGCCCCGCGACACTTTTTATTTATTTTTCCTTAACACTATAAAATGTAGGCCAATTAAATTAAAACTGTAGTGTGATAAAACATGGATTACTAATGAGATTATCTTCGAAGAAGTTGAGCAGACAAATGACCAGCAGGAGAATTTTCTTAGAGCAATAAGATTCAAAACTCGTATAGAAAAAAATCAATAAGGTGGAGTATGCAAATATATGAAATCTAACTACCGAATCAAGATGAGATAATCTGTTTTCTGATTTGTCAATATTACCAATCAACAACAAGATTTATACCTCTGTGACTAAGTCCGCGTCTTCCACACCACAGAAGGAGAAAAAAGAATTGACAGCATGAAGAAACATCTACTTAAATTTTAATTACCCCTCACGAATCCTACATATTTGCCTTTTCATCTTTGGTTCCCATTTTTGCACCAGATATATCAAACATTTACTTTCAAGCCGTAAGCTCATTGAGTTAAAAATATACATATATACATACCAGAACAAAACCAGCCGGTTCATTTTTTTTAAAGGAGGAAAATGGAATAAAATGACAAGAAAACGTGCTTTAGGAACAATGTTCTCAAAACATGTTGCATATTATATGCCTATATACTCTTTTTCAGAAACAGAAGTACAAATCATTTTACAGCTAAAAATAGCGATCCCGTGAATGATACAAACAAAATGAACCATAAATTTCAAACTTAAAATAGATGAAGCAAGGTAAAATCCATCCATAGATACGCTACCTTCATATGGTGATTGTGTAGGACCAAGTATCATGACATTAAAATATCGCATGTTGTCCTCTGATGGAGAAGCACTTATTCCCGGTGCTGTATTAGCGGATCAAATAATTTATCAAACCCCTTCTTTCTCAAAAGAGATTTTAACGTTGAGAAAACCCCAAAAGAATTGCAAATCCAAGTAAATTGTGACATGTAAAAATCGTACTTTTTTAATGAAATAACTTAACGAAAACAAACAAAGCCCACTAAAACCCCAGACAAAGAGAAAGAATAATACCCGGCTCACTGAGGAGACGTTGAGTTTCCTGTTGGATCACAATAAAGACAGAGTTAACAAGAAAATCGCGGCATAAAAATGAAAAAGTGGAACACGAAATGACCCAAGAAATGATACTATTAGTCCCTGACAACGATCCTCGCGCTGATAACTTAACGAAATTCAGTGATAAACAAAGAGAGAGGCGGGGAATCAAATAAGTACGTTTTTGTTGTATCGATAATCGTCCGATTCTCTTCGGAACCAAACAGGACCAGCGATCAAAGGAAAATTGTGCAGGGGATCGAGAATAAGAATGACGATAGAGAGAACAAACCTTGATGATTCTTCGAGGGAGATTACTGTTTGCCATTGTTGAGTGAGATTGATTGCAGACAACGGGAAGTTAGGGTTTTTAAGAGAGAGAGAGAGAGAGAGAGGGAGAGGGGGGGAGAGGGAGAGGCTTTTATCCCGGTGAAGAGAATAAAACTACTCCCAATCTGTTGGCTTTTATTACTTGTGTTTTAAAATGCCCAAACGCAACCATTTTCAAAAAGTATTTAATTAAATATAATTTTTAGAAATGCAGAAACTGTCTAATTTTCCAACTCACAAGCAGTTTAGATATGGTTAGTTATTTAATAGTAATAATAATTTTATTCTTATAACTCTCATAATCATAATAAATTGGGTTATTTTAAATTAATATTGTTTTCTTATTTAATCATTAAACCGTATTCTAATAAATTGTTTTAAAATCCAAACTTGTATGGATTTATTTCTTTTTCCCTCAAAATCATAATCACATCAATTCATATAAATGATTAAAATATTTATAATACGATGAATGGATGGACCGAGTGAGATTAAGAAATTCGGGGGCCTCTTCTAAATGAATAGATTTAGCATCTCGATGTAGTATTTTTTTTTTAATTGCGGCTTGATTATACGATTTGAGAATAGATGAAAAACATGTATAATTTAAAATTATTTTTGAAAGAAAACCTATTTCAAAAATAGAAAAATATATATATATAATTAAAAATTATCTTTATATATCATTTCATTATCGAACATATCTTACTTGTTAGCTTTTAATCTCGATTCATAAATCAAAGTTATACGTTCTGCAATAGTTTCATCACTTGAATTAAAAATTCTTATTGTTAAAACCCTTCAATTATTTAATAAATATTGTTACTTTTGTACTCAAATTGAACATGTTATATTTATGAAATTCTGTATGTCACTTTAAATATTATTATATTTTACTAATTTTTCTTACATTAGTTTTTTGAGAATATAAAAATGTTATCAGTTAACTATATAAAATTATATCAACAACAATAACAAAACAACTATATGATAGTTTTGATCACTAAAATTAATAAGTAAGGCGAAGAGCTAACCGTAATCAACCACCACAATTAATAGTACATATAAAGCTAAAAGGTAATCCTCTACGCACAAGATGAATTCGAAACAAATTTTTCTAAAATTAGAATCCAATTTGTTGTTGTAAAAAGTAGACTCGAACCTACTCTAAATAAAAGATGAGTTAAATTTTTTGAATGTTTTATTTAATTTATAAGTTATTCAAATCAAATTCAACCCATAATAATATATGCTAATTATATTTATCTAATTTATTGATATAATATATATATATATTTATTAATACTTTAGGTATATTATTCTAAAAAATATCTTAGGTTTATTACATTTGTGTTGTCGGGTAATTCATCCAATCCATAATAACGATAATAATTTATCATTGATAATAATAAGAATAATAGAGACAACATGGTTTTGAAAGTCAAGATAGGAGGCAGCTCGGGCTCGCGTTGCTCTAACGCCAACTCCGAGAATGGTATTTTGGGATGGTAGATGTGGCCCACAATGCCACCATCCTATTTTCTTCATATATATATACATACATACATGTATTATATAATACATATACGTATGCTATTTGAAACCTGGAATTAGGTTTCCCCAGTTAATTTTAGTCATGATAGTAAATATATCATATCAAAACCAGGATATGGCTTCATTCATTATTAGTTTAAAAAAAAAAAAAAACTTGAACTGGTGCAAGTACTCCAAATATGTTTTAATATTCCAAGAATTCCCCTTACATTAGTACAAAAAAATGGGCATCACAATACATAATTAATCATAAATGCCAATACATGTCTGAAGATATTGAAGGTTAAAGAGAACCCAAATGGAATATAATTATATATGTATGTATAGAAGATGATGGAGCTTAAAAGAGAACGTCAACAGGAACAATGTCCATTTCTTTGAGAGCTTTAACACAGTCGGGTGAGACATTCTTAGTCATGAACCCAAGAGGATTTGCATAGCGAACCGGCTCCACCACACCCACATTGTTGGTCAACACAGGCCTGTCGCCAGGAACTCCTGTCATGATCTCACTGCACTCTGTGTTTCCACTAATCACCGCCTTGATTTCGCATATTTCGTCTTGGTGATCGCCTTCCACCGCCAGTAGGTACTTCCCGTCCTTGTCCGTTGCTGCCTCTATCGAGTAGCTCACCGTGTCATTTACCGGGTTTCTGCATTCTAGTCGAACCTTTGACCCTGCATGTCACGGCATGTACTTTTTTTATTTGTTATAATTCAATTTTTATTTGTATCCATATAAAATTAAGATTTAACAGATATTATAGGAGAACATATATGGATCTAACGTGGGTTATGATGAGATTATGATTGGTCAATTACCAGCGATGTTTTGGCTGAGTTTGGTCTCGAACATGACACGACAAGGATCGCAGTAAATCCTACCTTCCACGAAGAGATAATCTTTAGGGGTGGCAAAAGCAATGGCGAATAGGGAAGAGAGGGCAAAAGCACCGGCAATGACGATGGCGGGGACCGGCATACGCTTTGCCATTTCTTTTTCTTGTTAACTTAAAATTTCCTCTTGGGCTCAAGAAATTCCTTTACATGTTCTGTCTCTTCTTATAAGAGATATGCTTTTTACTAGAACCATTCAATTTTTACTATTAACAACGATGAAGACTCGTTCTTTAAATTTTATTTTGATTTGTATTGCATTGTTAATATAACTAAATTAATTACTTCTACTAAAAATAGAATCAATTAAATAGTTAAAGCAATAACTGATAAAAAAAATTTAGTAAATCGATTTTATTAAATACTAAAAAAATCAAATCAATGTTTATAAGATATAAATTTAAATTTACGTGGAACATACTATTTTTGTAATCAAATTGAATCTCATTTAAATATGAAACAATCAAAATCTCTTTTCTCCAAAGTCTTCGAAGCAATTAAACTTCACATATGCAAAAAAGTTCACGATCAAAACTTACCAAGCAATCAAGTACACAGCGTTTTTCATGATTAAAGCAACCAACTTACATGAAAAATCAAGTGTTCAAACCCCTTAACAAGGACAAAGTTGGTCACACTTCAAATGTACTTTAAAAAGAAAAAAAAAAAAAAAAAACAAACAAGTCTCTGAACATAACATTTTTTTATCATTAACCCATCATGATTCAATCTTTTTAAAATTAAGTGAGTCCATCATTTAATAAACGAATATATTTAATTCAATTATATTTTATTTTTAAGCAAAAATATACAATATTTAATATCATTGTTAAATAATAATAAAATAAAAAACCCTTATAATTTTATTCATTATCGACAACAGTTAAATAAATAAAAAGATGTATATGATCATACCTACCAAATTGTCTCTTACGAACAATGGGATAAAATAGTAGTATGAAATAGAAAAGCTTTTCGAATAAAATGTGTTTCTCATTTTTGTTAAACAAGATGGTTCGTTGCTCATTGCTGTCCTAAACGACATGGTCTCTTCGATAAAACGAATTTTCTTTGAAGCTTCACTTTGTGTAATGAACGAGATACCAAGATGAATATGGGAAGTGGAGTACTGGATCCTGCTCGTGTATTCAATACATATAAATTGGATAACTTCATTGTATTTCTTCAAGGAATTGAAGCACATGAAGGAGCACAGGTTTCTGCAGATCCATTTATTTTCTGAAAGTCTTGTCCTTTGCCCTATACTCACCAAATCTCTCTCCTCCGCCACTGTTCTCTCACCCATGGCTTCTTCTCTCAACACAGCAAACCTCCTAAACCCTTTATTTCCTCTCTTCACAAACACATTTCTCACATTCCAAGACCCTAACGCCTCCCCAGCAATCAAATATCAACGA
>NW_019014595.1:674955-685660 GCF_000150535.2 Carica papaya
AGAAAAGCAAAATGAAAATTGAGAACAACATATATTTTTCAAAATACCGTATCTGTACATTTATAGATATAAATATATAATTATTGTAAAAATCGAAAATTGAATATGTGAATCTCTCATTTATTAAAAAATATTTTACATTTAATATAGTAATACATGATAATTAAATTTGTCACGTATTACATATAAAATACAATTTTTAAAAAATTAATCATATAGTACATACTTAAATATAAATTTTATTAATATTTAAAAAATTTAAATCAATAATGATTGCATATATTAAAAATTATTTATATTTAAAAATTATATAATAGATATTTTGTAGTCAAATAAAAATAAAAATTTATTTTTCTATTTAAAAAATTTAAAAATATTATTATATATATCATCACATTGATCTCATGTTTGTATTTAAAAATTTGAGTAGATAATAATGTCAACAAAATTTTATCTTTGTATAATATATAAAATTATGATTGATATTAACACTATCTTTATTTTCTTTTTCAAAAGTACAAGAAACATATCATGAAACGTTTTTAAATATTACATATATATATATAGATTATCTATTTAAATTTTTTAAATATAAAAATATTT
Organism: Carica papaya; assembly: GCF_000150535.2. The sequence continues at coordinate 675,559 of NW_019014595.1, forward strand.
TTTAGATATCTCAAAATAAAATTAATATGACAAAATATATAATAATTATTTATCTATTTAATATAATAATATATAATAATTATATAGCTAAATATAAAAATAAACTATAAATAGTTTATTTAAATATTTTTTAAAAATACTAAAATTTTATATAAAAAAATATATAAATAGTTTAAAGGTTATTAAAATCTTCATAGCTGATTTTAAATTTTAAGAATCTGCACTATATATAAACTCTTCATCATATATTTTTTCTTTAAATTTTATTTGTCTTATAAATTTGTTATCAAACATTAAAAAAAGTATGAGAATTATTTTATATTTTTATTAAAAAAAATTATTTATCGCATAAAGTAATATTTTTATATTATTTTTTTAATTATAAAAATTATATTATGTGGATTGTATAAGGAAGAACCTAATTTCATTAACTAAGTGATCCATATGACACACAAAAATGCAATACTAATTTTGTAAATAAACATTAATCAAACTCAAGATCAAACACATGAAATGAAACAATAATATACTCTAGTTCGTGGGATAAAACTTTTAACTACAGTTGATATCAATAACTTCGAGTATAATTAGATTAACTAATGCTTATGTCATGAGTAGCTAAAAATATTGATGTCAGCATGAATAGTTTGGATTTTTCAAGTAACCAACCAAGTCAAAGAAAGAATAGACCAATAAAGAGTCCAAAATTCCAAAAAAACTTGAGAGTAACACATGGAAAAATCTCCCTTGCCGGTGAGAGATTTTTTCTACTCAAGAGAGATTTTTTCTCAATAAGAAAATTTTTATTTTTTTCTCCATATCCTTTTCAAATAGTTAAAAAAAAATTAAGATAAAGGAATTTCAAAAATCTATTCAGGGATAATCAAGATGGTATCTTTACAAGTTTACTAACCAAGTTCATATAAATAAATTAATATTATAAATATTTATTTATTATAAAATATTAACTTTCCTAAAAAATCAATAAATCTTCTTTAAACTAAGAGATATTCAAAAGATTTAAATTAAGAAATCTTCAAAAGATCTTCTCACTATTTAAGAATTTCTCAAATGAATGACATATTTATACTATTTTGATTGTAATTTTTCTAATTACAATTTTATTCCTATTTTAGTTTTGATTTAATTTCTTATATAATTTAATACAATTAATTTAAGAGATTTATTTTCTTATATTTCACATGGTCTACAAGTATAAATAAACTTTTAATTTATAATTCTACTCATTTAAGTTTAAAGTAAATAAAGTTTAAAACTTTTTAACTTTTCAACTAACAAGATTTTCTTCAACTTTCTTGTTGAATAAGGAATTGGTATTTATTTATCAAAATAACTTGTGACAGTAATGTTTTCATCAATCTCTTTTCTTAAATTAATTTTAACTTATTAAAATTTTTCTTGTAACATTCTAATTAATTCATTAATAATTTATTATCTTAATTCTAATCACAAGTTGATTGTACGTTATGTATATAGAGTTTATTCCATGTAACACCTTGTTTTTTTTTTTAAGGGCATAGTCTAAGACAATTCCGCAACCACACACGAAAACGTCATTCCAAATCCACCACAAACATAAAAACCTTACCGCAAATTTATTACTCAAAATCACAATAAACCTGCAACCCTACATGAAATATCACAGTGAAGAATAATTTCACCAACTCCCAACAGACCCACTATCTACACTACTACTAGTTATTACACACTCATTCATGCCAAATAATGAAAATATTATTGCCATATTCCTCTATCTGCTAGGCTCGTAAATCAGCAACTCCGATCCCGACTTCATCCCTACTCCATCTGTAAATGATACGGAGTGAGTATATACAACTCAGTACAGTAAAAATTAAGTTACAGACATCATATACAACAATAGGGAACTTAGAGGTCCTATATGTACTCCACCTACTTAACCTAATACCTACCCTTGGTAATTTTAAAAAATAATGCATGTTAATTGTGACCGCCCCTCGACATCCTCTAACCGTACAAATACTCTCACTCGTCACCAGTATCGACGATCACCAATAAATCGTCTATCTCTCGACCCCTAATAAGGCACACACACATATAGATACCATTCTCACCCGTCACCAGTGTCAGCACTCACCAATAAATCCGCCTATCTCTCGACCCCTAATAGGGCACACACACACATACACACACACACACACAAATACCATTCCCACTCGTCACCAGTATCGGCGACTACCAATAAACCGCCTATCTCTCGACCTCTAATAGGCCACACACACATGCAGATACCATTCCCACCCGTCACCAGTATCGGCGACCGCCAATAAATCGCTTATCTCTCGACCCCTAATAGGCCACACACACACACAGATACTATTCCCACCCGTCACAAGTATCGGCGACCGCCAACAAACCGCCTATCCCTCGACCCCTAATAGGCCACGCACACACCCATATACCATTCTTTCCTGTCACCAATATCGGCGACCAAACCCCTTCCCGTCGAAGTCCCCCGACCATCACCAATATCAGCGATCAACTTACTTTTTCTAAGTAGCGACAACCAATATCGGCGTCCCCCAATGCTACCAACTCAACACAATATCATCCTGTCCGTGCAAAAGGCACACACTAACACTTCACACACTCACACCTGTAACGTTCCCTTGCCAACTGTCACATTTACAGCAGCTATACCAACCTATATACAGCCCATATTCTCACACCACACAGCTACACCACTCATCCCCTCTCCCTACACAGAGAACCCCCACATCTCTATTCTGACACTTCATTCCCACGGTCTACGACCTCTCATTCCTCTTCCCAAATTTTTTACATCCACACACACTACTTCCTCCCTTACACATATCCACCTCACTCACCAAATCCCTTATTCTCTCCCCCTCTGCGACCTACTTTAGATACTCCACTCTCAAATCCTGAAACCACCTCTATCACCTCCCGTGGTCCCCTCCGCAAACCTCCATTCGTACTCACACCACATCCCCTTCCTCTCACAAACCTCACTCACACACCACACATCTCCCTTTCTCTCCTCCCGCGGCCCCCCCTCGATAAGCCTCCATTCGCACTCACCAACTCCTCTCCCTCACAGCCCGCACTCACACATACCGCACTCATTCCTTTCTCTCCTCTCGTGACCCAGCCTCCTCCATACGCCCCCGCTCTCACACCACATCAGCTCTCCCTCACAAACCACACTCACACACGTCGCACACCTTCCTTCCTCTCCTCCCGCGACCTAATCTCTTCTATGCGTCCCCGCTCACACACGACCTCACCTCTCCCTCACAGGCCTCTCTCCCATGCCACACTTCTTCTTCTTTCTCCTTCCACGGTCTCCTTCGCACACCTCCACTCACACTCATACCAACTCCTCCACCTACGACAAGTTTTCGAATCCACATCAACTAAAAGGAAACTTAAAATCACCGTACCTCCCATTTCCATCTTCCTTCCTCCCGCTGATCGCACCGTCGCCGTCCTCTTTCTTCTTCTCTCTCCCTTCTTGTTCCTCTCCGCTTCGTCTCCTCTCTCTCTCTTTCTTGAACCTTTTTTCCCTCCCTACTCTCTCTCTTCTCTGCTTTTTCTTTTCTTTTTCTTTTTCCTCCCCGTTCTCTCCCTTCTCGTTCCTCTCCGCTTCGGTTCCTCTCTCTCTCTCTTTCTCGAACCTTCTTTTCCCTCCCCACTCTCTCTCTTCTCTGCTTTCTCTTTTCTTTTTCTTTTTTGTCCCCGTTCTCTCCCTTCTCTGTTTTCTCTTTTTTCTTTCTTTCTTTCCTTTCCCTCCCTTTTTCTCTTTTTCCTTTTTTTTTTCTTTCCTTCCCGTCTCTTCCTTTTTTTTTTCTTTCCTTCCCGTCTCTTATTTATACCCCACCTGTATCCCATCCTGTCCGTCCATCCTGCCTCATCCCAACCGTTCACTCCCTCTCCTCCAAACAGCATCGTTTGCTCCTCCTCATTATCACCAAACGACACCATTTCTTTCAAACGACGTCGTTTTCTCTTCCTCTTCTCCCAAACGACGCCATTTGCCCCTCCCCTTCTCCAAACGACACCGTTTCACTCCAACCCTCTCCACATACCCATATATACATACACGCCAGGATCTTCTCTCCCCCCTTTTTTTTTTGTTTTTTTTTTCTTCCAGTTATCACATTCCAGAATTAAGTTTTTGGCATTAATTGAAATTGTATAAATTTTTAATTACATTGTTGATCCTAAGTCTCCGCATTAAATATTATGATAATGATTTTTAGTAAAATCATCATTTAAAATTTAATGTGAATATAGCATAGTGGTTGATAAATTTTGATTTTAAAAGTGTTATCAATTAAAAACGTATTATTATAATTAATCAATCATATTATAAAGTTAAAAATAAATGTTAATAAGCATCCTGTTTCCTGTAGTACTAAATGAATGATACTTATTTTTACTGTTGGTAAGCATTGAATAAGCATTCCAAAACACTGCACTCGAGCAGCTTGAAGGAATGGGAAGAAGAAACAAAACCCAGCTGCCCTTCCTAAAATAGACGCGTAAAGGTGTCAAATAGAAAGAATACACGTAAAGATTCAAAAACGGTAATGAGCAATCACAAGGATCTACTTCGCAAACGACATGTATTGTGCGTTCAAATGCTGCATTGGAATTCAAATTGGAGGGTTTAATGCTACACTAAAATCTTAAATCTGACATAGACCAGCCTCCCTTCCACTGACCTCAGTACTCTAATGGACACCTGTATCCAATTTTTAGAATGGCACATAATGTAAATGCCAAAGAAAGTAATTGGAAGAAGGCAATTGAAACGACCAAAGATCAATGCTGCAGGTAACTCACTGAATAGCCCCACAGTCTCTGCCTAAATGAAGACTAAGAAACAGACTGATACCACCACATGATGGAAAAGATAGCATCTAGGGAATTAGACCAACAAAACAGAAAAGAGAGCCAAAATCGTATCTATCTTTCTTCAGTTATTCATACATCAGGTTCTTATAAGGAGGCTCCCTCAGGTCACTGCATTATAGGTTAAAAGATTAAGGTGTTAACAAAAACTGAAATTCAAAACATTAAGCAAAATCCGTGATAAATATCGGACACATGAAGTACCAACCTCTGCATCTTTATCAGAATTTTCAAGATTGGGATCATCTGCAGTGATTTAAAAAAAAAAAAGTTAAGTCACTTCCACCTGCAATGTCCTTTTTTTGCCAGATGCAATCAAAATCCAACTAAACACGTGCAACCCCTTGCTAGATACTTCTTAGCAAAACGCTTAAAATTCAGAGAAAAAGAATAAAGGTTAAACAAAAATGAGATTCTGATTTCTGATACTTCTCGTGCTTAAGCTGACCAAGATGTGCCATGATCAGAGTTATCACAAATGGTAGTGCACTGTGCTAGCCTAGAGTCTCTTTGAATTACCTCCATCCTCTGGGATGTCAGCATTCCACAAGGTGAGATTGTCCCTTAATAGCTGCATAATCAAAGTGCTGTCCTTGTATGATTCTTCGCTCAAGGAATCCAGCTCCGAAACAGCTTCATCAAAAGCTTGCTTTGCCAGGTGGCAGGCTCTATGTTATAAATTGCTGTAAGATACAATATTTCATATTGCAAAGAATTTTCACTCAAATAGTAGCTATTTCTGCCTACCGCTCAGGAGAGTTCATGATCTCATAGTAGAAGACAGAGAAATTAAGAGCCAAACCCAGCCGGATAGGATGAGTAGGAGGTAAATCTTTCTCGGCCATTGTAGAAGCTGTCTGCAGATCGATCCATAACCCAAAAGTTAGTACACAGCATTTGAAATATAACCATCTAGCCATTTTCAGGAAATTAAAAAATAAACTATTGAGAAAAGATGCATTCCTATACAACGATGTCCCACACAAAGGTCCATAAAAGGCACACTTGAGCATTGACTAGGGAGTTAAAACACTTAGACAGGAGACACAGGAGTAGGAAGGGAAATGACTGCCAATTCAGGAGAAAAAACATAACTTAGAATGCAAACAGTTTCCTCAAATGATGTCATCCAAATTGATTCGTAGTTCCAAAAATATCTATAAAAAATATATTGCATATCTTAAAACCAACTCATAGAATTCATGCCTCAGTGCCCTTCACAATTAAATTTGAAACAGCCATCAATAATAGCCAGAAGAAGAATCTCAATATCTTTTTTGATACAAAAGAGAATAAGGAATCTATGGAAGCTAGATATTTCAAATAGCATGGTGCCTTAAAATTTCAGAATTCAGATATCACCACATAATGAAGGAGTGAAAGACCTCATCTCACAAATCAAAGTCCTTTGAATTCTGAAATTGAGATCCATACTGATAAACTACTCAACAAAGAACACCGTTACAACAAAAGACTGAGTTCTTAGTTACTTCTCCAACTGCATGCGTGGGGATAACAAGCACCAAAGAAAGGCCATATTCACTGCAAATAACCTTTCAGTAATGACCATTAAAAAACACTAAGGAGAATAATTTCCTAATTTCCATATCAACAGAAGCGATGTATGAAAAATTAAGATTAATTTGCCTATTTACAAATTTTAAAAATTAAGATTAATTTGCCTACTTACAAATTTTGAGTATATTTAGGGATTTATAGATATCACACCCAAGAATTGGCATAGGAAACAGAAAAATAATGAGTCACACCTAGAATCCCTTGAGCAACATATTTAAGGTATTTATAGTATAAAAGGTGTATCTAAGGTTTTTGTAGTGCTTAAATATAAAATCCAATCCGACTACAGAACTCCAATATACAACTTAAAAATAAAAAGAATGTAAACCATGACCTATATCCTAAAGTTAAGGACAATACTGTCCATACTCCTACAATAAACAACAAACTAGATAGAAATATGATTCACAATCTATTTACAAATTCTAAGTCTAATCCATTTTGTGTCAATATATTTAGAAATTTGAATTAAGTAGATGATTCTCAGTCAACCAATGAAACTATCAATTGTCTCAGATGCAGGCTTAACGTAGCAACAGCCACATATCTCTCAACTTGGACATTGACATAAGTTCAAATCACCACTCGCCCACATTACATCCTATCAGAATATAGCTGCTAGCTACACGAAGATACTAATAGTCCCATCAATGAAACACAGTAACTGAATCAACATTCACAAGAACCATAGCACAAATCAAACCATCAAATGATATATAGTTGGCAGTTTGATTTCAAAATGATCACGCTGATGACATGAAAGTAGTATATACCTGATATGCTTTTAGAGACTGATCAGCAACCTCTTTCTTCTCATCACCAGCCTTAAATTCTGCCAAATACCGGTAATAATCTCCTTTCCTAGAAACAATAACCTCATTATAAAACCTTGAAACCATCAACCAAAATAATATTGCACCACAATCAAGAAACTGAAACACAAAGAAAATGAAGGAAAGAAAGAGCAAAAGATAATATGATCCACAAACATTTTATAGTAGAAAACAGTTGACTCTCCGGCCGTGGAAGATGGTATTAGATGCTCATCAATTGCTACTATAACATCACTGCAAATTTTTGATAGTTCTGACTCCACCTTCTCCCTGTATTCCTGGATTCGTTGGCCATTTGCTTCATTTCCTTTTAAATCCTCTTTCTGCTCAATTGACGACAAGATCCTCCACGATGCTCTCCTTGAACCAATCACATTCTTGTACGCAACAGACAACAAATTCCTTTCCTCAACAGTCAATTCAACATTAAGTTTCGCAAGTTTCTTCATACAATCCACCATATCTGTGCACCATTCAATCAGCATTACAAAGACCACGAACCAAGAGTATCATATCAACAAAACACTAGTCACAATTAAATAATCACGACAAAGTAAACCGAATCCCTCCGTCTCACACACCGTAGAAAGAAGCACAACTTTGATATGAAAAATGAGGATGCTGTTCGTTTCTTGATATTTTCTCAAGATTAAAATGACTAAACAGTTCAACTCATAACGGACAAAAGATTCATTGCATGAACATCACGATACCAATAAGCTGAAATGGAGATCAAATTTTTCCTTGTTAAGAAAAACAAGATTCGAAAAAGGACTGAGAATAACAAATCAGAGAGAAAAAAAAATGTTCAAGGAATAATATCGTCACCGCTTGGACTAAACTAAATCGCAACAAGATTTATGAAATGAAGCCTTGGAAAGTGAAAATGAGCGTCAAAATCACAGATCTAGAGAGAGAAAGCGTGGCATTATACATGAGCAAATAGGTGTGTGTATAACACACATAAACACACACACAGACAGGAACCTACCGTCATAACGTTCGGCTTGCTCGGCAAGCTTGGCAATGTATGCTAAATTCTCACGATCCTTAGAGGAAGCCATGATCAATCTTGCTCGCCAAAGAATCTTGCAACCTTCAGAGTCTGCACTTCCTAACTTCTCTTGATTCGTGCAGTTGTACTTTCCCTCTGCTCTATTTGAAAGCTTTATGTGTGGGATGAGAGAGAAACCTTTCTTCTGTAGTTGGTTATTTATAGGTGACCTGCATTTACCGGTGCCGGTAGAAGGCGAGGGTTTTTTATGGGCAGTTAGTAGAGAGCATGGTCCAATCAGGAACTGTCACCTGGCCAGCGCCTTGGCCTCTTAAGAATGTTGTGACCGCCTGACAATTACAGTACTCTTGCTTCTTTTCTTCTAATTAATTAATTAGTTTTTAGCTCTAAGAAGGATTTTGCACTACTCTGTAGAAATGTAAGCAATATTTAATTAGTCACATAAAAAATTATTGATAATCAGTTAACTGATAAATAATTAGACAAACTTGTTAATTAATTAGACTTAATCTACATTTAAAAGATAAAAGATATTGAACTAAATAAAATATTGGACCAAATAATTTTACTATGTTTTGGCCACTTAACCAAAAAATCAAAATTGTAAAGAAATTTTTATATTTGAATTCAACTAATTTCATGAACTTATGAATTTTCTAGTAACTTATAAGTTGTCTAGAATTTTTCTATTGAAAACGGTTGAATTGTTGGACTAACTCAAATTTATAAATACTCTGGGATATTTAGTTCAATTGAAAAATAAAGATAAAATAAATAAATACTATAATTTAATTCATAAATATAATAAATAAATATAGATACTAAAATATATTATGTTACTCTCCGATCTACTGCATAGTACTTAAAAAAAGAAACATCATTTCCTCCACATAACTTATCATACATATACAAAATACATGGCATATAATTCACTAGCATGGTTTAAATCAAAGATATCAGTGCTAGCGACGACTTGGTTTTATAAAGCACATGGTGTACCAATTGCTTAAAAACTCATTTGTGCAAATACCATGGTTTTGAAAAGGATAAATTTAGCTGCTAATTAAAAATAAAAATTGTTGCATTTTCAACTGAGATAACCTAGATTGTTAAGGTGTTAACCATTCAGGTACCACAAACTTTCTGATCTTTAGTGAACATGCGGAGTAATCAATTGAGATGAGAGGAAAGAATAACTGCACTAGATCTCCATCGAATACACTGTCTTTCTGTCAAAGATCGAAAACTTCAAACAGAGGAGACTTCTCTCGAATATTTGCGTGTTCACTAGTCTTGAAAAGGGAAACTCACTGGTGTAAATTGGGTTCATAGTAATAGTCAGGTCAAACCTTCCGGTCCAAGAGTAGGTTAGCATCACCTACCTTTTTGTTTCCTTTTCTCATTAAACTTCTGTTTATGGAATACATTAAACTCCCAACAGTCGTCACAGTACAGAAATGGAGACTTTTGATTTTGAGTAGATGATTCTGTTGATTATATCATTTGGGTATTCTTTTGAGCAGTTGATACTTGCCAAAGACATTTTTTGCCTGCCACTTGTGAGGGATGAAAAATGACCTATATAGGGCAGGTGAAAGTTCTCTATCCAAGAAAGGCAGTACTGCAAGAGGCTGAAGTAGATATTGATTTTAGTATACAATCATGCAAGGAAAGTGAAGAGAAACTGCTAGATTCAGAGATTTTACCTCCCACTTTGACAAGTCACTCCCCGATAAGG
>NW_019014595.1:694422-718072 GCF_000150535.2 Carica papaya
AAGTATGTACCATAAGTATACACAACAGATCAGAACTATATGTATGTACTACTTGTGGAGACCTCAAGGAAGACTAACCAAACAATTCAACTGATAATAAAACAAAATTGTACCTTAACAAACTTGTGATCTGGGTTCCTTAAAAGTAATCATTATGCAGAGTTAGGATTTTTTTTAATTGAAAATAAGGATTCAAGAGTGATCAAGCAGATACGTACAGTTTCCCTGAGATCCTCTCCGTGCAAATCCTGAAGAATATCAAGAAATCGATCCAAAAGCAAAGCATCATACTCCACCAGCTTGTCATCCTCACTGACTTTTGAAGGAACCAGAAGCCTCAGCTGAGCGTCAATCGACGCCATCTTCTCTATATTCCTAGTCGTCATTGTTGTTTCCTCTCAAACTTCTTCCCCGTTCTATATTCTCTGCATCATCACCCAATCAGAACACGACGGCTTAAAAACCGTAAGAACAAAATCCAAAAGGGAAAGCAAAGATCATGGTTGCGCATATCACGATAACCCAAAAAATTATATCCCGACCCACCAAAATTGAGTCTATCAAATCAAATATCGAATCCGGATTTGACAGAAAAAAAAAAAAAAGACGAGGATAGAGAAAAAAAGACGAAGATTAAAAAAAAAAAATTCCCTTCATTAGAACTTTGTCAATGCAATGCAATAGAAAAAGAATGATTGATTCGTTGAGAAAGAGACCCAGATGGTGATAAGTTAACAAACTTACAGAGAACGAGGTACCTGTGTCTGGATAAGCAGGAATTAACAGTGAAAAAGATCCAAGCTTTGGATCAGGAGAGAGATGCAGAACACGTTATCAGAAGCTAGGTTGAGATGCCCACATATATATAGAAGAAAAAGAGTGAAAGAACTGAGAAAAAAAAAAAAGTCCCTCTCCGTTTTATTTTATGATTTTATCCATCAATTTCTCTACTTTTTTAATTGAATTTGGGATTTTCCGACTTTGAGGCGAGATTGATGTAAGGTTGAAGAAAATGTTCTCTCTCCAAAAGTCTTTCTCTTGTTTTTCTCAATTTTTCTTACGTTTGTACCAGTAGAAGGAATATCCTCCAAAGATACTTACAATCAATTCTTTTCTTTTCTTTTCTTTTTTTTTTTCAAATAAAATTAAGGATGTTCACAGCCCCAAAAAAATAGTTAGTCTAAATTAGAAAATTAAATTCTATTATCTAATTTTAATTTAAATTAAAAAATTTAAATAATTAACCAATTATATTAACTACATTCATTATTTACATAACAAATATACCAAGTATTCTTATATATAATACATGAATATATTTATATAAATTTAATTTTAATTAAAATTTGTTAAATTTTTAATATAAATAAAAGTTAATAATTTTTAAAATTGACACATATAAAAAAAATATATAATTTGACTTAGAAACTACAATTATTTTTATTAATTTTTACTTATTAACCCGTTTTATATAAAATCTTAAAAGTCTAAAAAATTTACGTTTTAAATTTGGACACATGGCTGATACGATATTTGAGGCACCATCTCTTATCTCCTTTTGAGTTAACATTCTCTCCTCTTATGTGCAAGTGGATGTAGAATGTGAATGTATGGTTTGTAATGCATGTTTTATCAAGTTCATGCTTTACACATATACATACATCTTTATATATATATACATATAATATTATATGCTCTTCTTTGAGCTTTGGCACCTCAACAAAAATATAGTATATATAAAAAAGGCAAGTTCAAGTGGATGTAGAATGTGGTACGCTTTGTAATGGATGCTTTATCAAGTCCTTGCTTTACGTGTATACACACATCTTTATATGTGTATATTATATATATATATATATTTATGCTCTCCTTTTCTCTACTTGGAGCTTTGGCACCTTAACAAAAATATGGTATATATGAAAAAGGCAAGTTCCTAACTCTGTTCCAAAAAAGGAAAGTAACAAACAGAAAAAGGCAAATAGAAATTGGAATCAAATTAAAGCATAGAGATTGAACTTCCCATCTTCGGTTAATTGCTCTGATTATGAAGATGTTATGTGAATAAGTTTATGTTTATGTTAATATTAATTATTTAATTTCTTAAAACAGATTATTTATGTTAAATTTTTTTAAAAAATAGAAAAATTAATTGTTATTGTTGAGGTTATAAATTGTAAAGAACGACAAATAAATTTTTTAATAAATTTTAAATTTAAGTAAATGATTTAATATTTTTTAATAATCATTTAATATTTACTTTAGTTAAATTTTATTTTTAAAATAAAATCTATTAACTAACAACTCGATTTGAGACAGTTAATAGGTTACTTGTTTAATTACGCATAAAAAATAAATAATAAAAATATAAGATTCACAAGTCAATTTTGTGTGTGCAGTCTAAAAATCAAAACTAAAAAAACATTATAAATTTAATTATAAAATTTTATAGATTAATTTAATAATTTATTCTAAAATTTAAAAAATAAAAAAGGAAAAAACAGCATGAATTTAACTACCTTAAATGGAATATGCCGAATGGAAATTTGAAAATATGCTTTTTCTACTATTACAAAATCATTCCAATACGTCTTCTACCAAATTTGCGGTCGTTAAGAAAACCCCCAAACAAAAGCAATTTTAAGACTTACAAAGATGTGTCGTGTCGGCTGTACGACACACAGACATGTCGTGTCGGTGGCACCTTCCACGACTGCACATATATGACGCCACATTCATGCCATCCCAATTTCACTTCCAACTTCAACACTTTTGACTTTTATTTTTTTGTTTTTTAAGAAAAAAACAAAAACATATACATACATATATATCCGTTAAAATACTTGATTCTACCCTTAAATTTTTGTACAGATTAATTCAAACCCCCCTCTTATATGCAAATCACTTTATTACTGTTAGAAAAAATTAACATCGTTAATATCAGTATGCATATGTGTCATGTTATTTATTTTAAATCATATATAAATAATATTATTGTCAATATACATTTATTTAAAAATTATTATATTTATATCTATACAAAGATAAAGAAATATTATTTAAATCGCTATGATTTTTTTAAATATTATTTAAGTACTTTTGTGTATAAATATGAATGAGCAAATGAAAGGTAATCTTATTTTTACCTTAAATGAAAAAGAGAGAATCCAAAAACAGTTGTAAAATATTTATATATAAACTAATGTCATGAGTTTGAAACTAACGATAAACTATTTCAGTATCTTTATAATTGATAAAGATATTAATATATATATATATATAAGAAGTATAAATTAAAATATATATATATTTTCTTTTAGTTTTTGAGCTACTAAATCTCCATCAATGTACAACGAACGGCACTTACTCGCTTGCTTGTGAAAAGTAAGAGAGCAATGATAAGCCGCATGTGATAAATTATTAATAAGCCACTCTCCTTATCTTATTCATTTCAAACTTCAACTAACTTATTAATATAATTTTTTTATTTTATATATATATATAATTATAGTCAAACGTCAACGGGTGTTGATAAATCTGATCAGTGTTACTTGTAACACCCACTTATTTTTATTTTATTTTATTCTTATTATTTCTATATAAATATAAATATGTATTAATTAAATTTAATTTATTTTAATTTGATTAAATAAAAATAATAGTAATAATAATAATAAAAAGAATGAAAAAAATATTTGAGGATTTAATTAAAAAAAAATTTAGAAAAATAAGTGAAAATTTAAGTTCTGATAGTATTTTTGAAAGAAAAATTGAAAAATAGGGGTTAAAATATAATTTAAAAAAATTACACCATGTCAGCTGCCTCGACCAGCCAGAACGCGACAAGTGGCAGTGACGCTGACATAGGAGGCCACGCCGGGGGTAGCCACGTGGGCGATCCGTGTAACGGCCCCGGAATTTCGAAATGAAATATGTGTATTAAAGAGGTCAAATGCGGAAGCGTAATAAAAATTTGATTAACATCCCTTACACTAAAACCAAAGACGTGCTCAAAGTATAAAAGAACAAACTAACTAAAAGAGAAACTCGAAAATAAAAGCTATAAATATAACTACAGAGTCTTCAGGCGTCCCCTTCGCCGTCTTCCTGCGGAACGGGCTCGGAAACAATGTTTTCCTGATCTAAAATGATTAAATAAAGAATGAGCTACACCAGCCCAGTAAATACATCACACTATCTCACCGTCACGGAGGTAAAGGTGGGTAGAAAACACAAAAAGACCAATGGAGCATAATTTACAACAAATTCTTTTATCAATAATAAAATCCTTTACTATTCACTTATCTCGGTGAAGTTCATAAAACAACATACGAAAGCAATAACATTATCATCATCATGAAATCATATTAACTGTATAACATAATACTTATCACGCCTTTTGCATTTCAATCATTACACAACATATTTTTCCTCATTTACCAGCCTACTAGTATCCATGGGGATCCATAGGGGTCCCGCTACCCGTGAACCCTTAACACTTGTAATCAGATTTCAGGGCCGTCCCCATACCCCGTCCGGTATGGGCGCCAAAACTATAAACCTCAATACCTCGTCCGGTATGAGGGTGAAACGGGCCGTCCCCATACCCCGTCCGGTATGGGCGCCAAAACATATAAGGTCTCCATACCCCGTCCGGTATGAGAGACCACAATCTCGGTAGGGTTCCCTATAGACCCGGTCCGTCCACCATCTTCCAGGATATCTAGTCAGGCTGACCACATTATACAATGATCAATTTACGTAACCTTTTATTCCATTTTTTCCTCAGTCAGCATCATCAAATCACACACAAACAAGCAAACCAGTAATTTATGCCAAACAAGACAACATACAACATCGGATTCTCGGTCATTCAACCCATAATCAATAAAACAGTGATATATGCACACAAAACTATGAAATGAAAACATCATACCTCATACTGCATTTAAAACTGTAAAATAGGCCAAACAACAGCTGACCAACAAACACACCAGACTCGGGCTTCATTAGCGACCTTAAACAATTTCACACATCCATTGATTCATGAAATACCGTTTTATCATTTATTGAACTTTAATACCGTGATAGGAAATAGGGTGAGGGGTCCTTACTTGTTTCGGGGTCCGAATATGGCTCTACAGAGCGCCTGCAGGCTGTCCCTAATTTTCCATGATTTTTTTTCGGGGAACTGAAACGCATTACTGGTACCTGCACGTGTCCCAAAAAATCCCAAATTAGACCCAGGGCCCCTTTCGGCCAATATCGCAATTCTGGCACGGCGGCGATTCGCCTCGGGTTGGCCGTTTTCGGTCGAATTTAGCCACACTCGCATCGGTCCCTGCGATAAAACGACCCTAGGGCCCTCGGGGGGGTAAAAAAATTATGAAAAACTGAAGCTTACCGGCGGCGGTGCTCTCGGGTGCGGCGGCTCTCCGGTGAGGTTCGTGTTTTGGTGATTTGGCTCCGATCAACCTGTAGAGAAAGGAATGGTGATCACGGTGATATAAAAATTGTATCAAATGGAGGCCGGAAAGGGCCTCATCGGAGGTAAAAATCGAGGAGGGGCGCGGCGGCGCTGCTGGGTTTCGGCCGTTTGGCCAGAATTTTGGCTCCGATTTGGCCACAGGGGAACTCAGCATTGAAAAACGAGCCGGGGGTATGAAATTTACCTCGATCGACGGTCGAAAAACTCTCCGGTGCGGCGGCGGGTGGCGGCGGCCGGCTCCTCCGGCGTCTGGTTCGTCTTCTCCGGCGAGGGCAGGCGGCTAGGGTTTTTGTGATCAGGTGTGGGGGTCTTATTTATACCATTTTGCCTTTTAATCACAACCGTCCATCTTGATTAAATCTGGGCCGTTCGTACTTGATTGAATATGGACCGTCCGTGCGCGTGCATCTGGGTCGTCCGATCGCGCGCACGCGGATCGCCCACGTGGCCCGTTCCCGGGTCGATGTGGTCTTGCCACGCGGCAAGTCCTGGTTGGCCAGGGCTGCTGACTGGGCCGCTGACGTGGCTGCTGACGTGGCGCTGACGGGGCACAATTTTTTCTAAATTGCATTTTGACCACTCGGTTTCTGACTTTTTTTTCAAAAATACCTCCAGAATCCAAATTTTCTCCCCTTTTTCCCAAAATCAATTTCAATTAAATCCAAATAATATTTTTACCCAATTTTATCATTATTATTATTTTTTTATTTTTATTAAATTAAATTAATCAATTAAAATTCAAAAATTATAAAATAAACTAAATAAAATAAATTAAAAATTAATAAAAATAATAATAATAATGACAAAATTAGTGGGTGTTACAATCCGCGTGCGCGGAATCGAACAGCTGAGATCCGTTCCCGCGCGCACGGACGACCCAGATCAAAAACGCGCACGGACGGCTCAGATTGAATCACGATTAACGGCCCAAATTCACTCCCTATTTAATCATGATCGGATGATTTAGATTAAAAGCGATGAACGGCCCAGATCAAAAGCGGATGGGTATAAATAACCCCATCCGCACCCAAACCCTAACCCTAGCTGCCAGAGCCCATCGCCGGAGAAGACAGCCCAGCCGCTGGGGAGCTGACCGCCGCCACCCGCCGTCGCACCAGAGCAATTTTCGACCGCCAAACGAGGTAAAAATTCCACCATTTGCTCAGAATTTGATTCCAAACCCACCCATAGCCAAATCGGAGTAAAAAAACCAGCTAATTGGCCGAAAAACGCCGTCGAAGCTCAGCGGCGCTGCTGCAGGGTGTTTCAGTTTTCTACTCCGATGAGACCCTTCTCGATTCTTGTTCGATGTGATTTTTTCACCGTTGTGATCACCGTTTCCTCATCTACAGGTTGATCGGAGCAAAACACCCAACCACAACGTGAGCCGGAGGAGCCGCCGCACTGGAGAGCCCCATCGCCGATGAGTTTCAGTTTTCTACGTTTTTTTGGCCCACCGATGGCCCTAAGTGTGTTTTCTCACAAGAATCGATGTAAGTTTGGCTGAATTCAGTCTAAAACGGCCCAAAATAGCCAACCTGAGGCGGATCGCCACCGCGGACAGCGGTGTCATTGCCGGAGCACGGTGGAGCCGCTGTGCTGGATTTCTGAAATTGGCCGAGTAGGTCCTGGGACTGATTTTGGGTTATTTGGGACATTTGTAGATACCGTAAGTGCGTTTCAGTTCCCGAAGAAAAATTCAAGGAACCTAGGGACCGCCCACAGGCGCAGTAACCATTTAGCTTTTCAGTGTCAAATCAAGTAAGGACCCCTCACCCTATTTCCTATTATGGAATTGAATTTTGAATAAATAATAATACTGTATTTTGAACAAATTAAATAGATATGTATAATTAATTAAGGTTGCTAATGGAGCTCGAACCGGACATTATTCTCTGTCGATTCCTGCTTGATTTATTTTACACTTTAAATGCATTATGGTATCTGTTTTATCTATTATATGGTTTTAAATGCATGTATTACTGTCTTACTTGACCATTGTGTAATTTTAGAATTTAAGATATGATTTTATCACCTGGTGCATGTTTATTATTTATGTGATTATGTTTAACTTGGTAATTGAGACTAAGGAAAAACAGATAAGGTGACAGTCTCACTAGATATCATGAGATATGGTGGATGGATCGGATTCATAGGGAATCCTACCGTGAACGTTGTCTCATACCGGACGGGGTATGAAGACTTGATCATTTGGCACTCATACCGGACGGAGTATGGGGACAGCCCGCTTCACCCTCATACCGGACAGTGTATTGAGGTTTAATGTATTGGCGCTCATACCGGACGCGGTATGGAGACAGCCCTGGAATTAAGATTGTTAAGGAAAATTATTCACATGTAGCGGGGACACCCATATGGATCCCCATGGATACTAGTAGGCTGGTGAAAACGAGAAATGGTGATAATCAGTTATTGTTAACGAATACGGATTTATGATATGTTTTATATTACTGATTATACATGAAATTGTGATCTGTATAATATTAATGCTTCTGTAATTTGTTTCCATCAATTCCCCGATGGTATGAAAAATGGTAAATTATTTTATTTTAATAAATGTATTGGTTTAAATCTACTACTCCATTGGTTGTTTTGATTTTCTACCAGCATTTGCTTCTATGACGGTGATATAGTGAGATGTCCTTACTGGGCTAGTATAGCTCATTCCTTATTTAACCATTTCAGATCAAGAGGACCTGCTTCCCGAGCTCGATCCACAAGAAGACTGCGAGTAGATAATAGATGCTTTATAGTTTCCTTAATTTTTCTCATTTCTCGTATTTTTTTCAGAGAATTTATTCCGTGATGTTGTTTAGTACTTTTAACTTATTGTGTAAAAGATGTTAACATTAATCTTTTATTTCACTTACGCACTCAGATTATTATATATATTTTCTTTTAAATTTATTGAACCGTTACATTACTAATACCAACTTTTATCAATATCATAAAATTTTATAATTACTTAAAATTTTAAAGTAGATTAGTTTAATTTTTCTTGAGAATGTAATTTAGATTGATAATTAAAAAAAATTAAAAGAAAAAGATTTGGTCACCGATGATGCATTATATGACAATTAAGAGTTTTTAATTTCCATTAAAATTAAAAGAGGAGTGGCGTGGTGCATGATGCGTGAGGATAAGTGGCGTGTGATTACGTCGAGACTGGCCATTTGACTTTCTTATTTTATTATTATCTAAATATTAAATCAATAGTTTAATTTTTTTTATTTATTTTCAAATTTAAGATTTATTTTAATTTTAATAACAAAATTATAAATTATAAAAAATATAAATTTATTTATAGATTTAATTAATTTATTTTTTCACTTTTTTTAATTATTACATTTTTTGGATAATAAAATGAAATTATTCATTTAAAATAAATAAAAATATCACAAATTAAATTATAAAAAAAAATATTTAAAATTAAAATGTTATAAGTGTTAATTTCGAAAACGAATTTATTTATATGTCAATTTTATTTTTTTTCTTTTTGTTTCTTGAAGCAATTTGAGGTTGCGCAGGGATTACGTGTAATTTGTCTGCTACGAAAAAAGTTAAGACTAAATTTCATATATAATATTTTTAATTTGCATTTCTCATTCTTCGAGGAATATTTAATGTTTTTTCATTTATTTTAAATATTAATCTTCTTTCTTTTCTATTTTTAATAAAAGATTTAAAATAATTAAGTTATTATTGTATGATTTATAAAATAATTCAAAAAAATGACTTTCACTCATTATTAAAATAATAAATTTATACTATTAAATTGTTATTAGTTTATTAATTTCATTAATCAGTTAAGATCATTTTTTTTGAACTGTTTTTTTAAAGAATCCAAATATAACTTAATTATTTTTATTTTTTAATCACTAAATGAAAATAAACTGTACATTTTCTTTAAAAAATAAAAATATTAGATATTAAATTATAATAAAAAATAAATACTAAAGTTGTAATGGCCTAGAACTTAAAATAAAATAAATTATAAATTTGAATGCGAAAGCAAAATAATAACGTTAGGATTTACATTCTTTACACAATAATTCAGAATACGTAATAGGGTTACGAGAATGACCATTCTAAAAGAATGACGAAAAATAAAAGAAATAAATGAAAAAGTAAACAATTGAATATCCTATTCGCAACCATTTTGTAGATCGAAATATGGATCTTGATACTTTTGATCTGAAATGGTTAATGAAAGAGTGAGTTACAGTACCCCATTAAGAATGTTATACTACTTCCCGATACAGAAATGAAGGTTGGTAAAAATCACGAAAACAACTAATGAAGCTTTTAATTTAAGCAAATTTATTTATCTTAAATAAAATCATTTATTGTACATTTACTGTAGCGAAATTTTTAAAACTGACATATGGAGGCAATAACACAATAATATTATAATATCATATTCAATTAAACAAAATAACAATTTTATCTTTTAACCAGCCTACTGGTATCCATGGGGGTCTATATGGATGTCTCCATTACGTGTGAACCCTTATTCAACATTATCAATTAACCGGCCGTC
The DNA here is from genome assembly GCF_000150535.2 of Carica papaya. The sequence goes on from NW_019014595.1 coordinate 704,469, forward strand.
CTCATACCCCGTCCGGTATGAGCGCCAAAAATACAATCTCTTAATACCATGTCCGACATAAGAGTGAAACGGATCGTCCTCATAACCCGTTTGGTATGAGTGTCAAAATACTAATATTTGATACCTCGTTCGGTATGAGACAACGTTCACGGTAGGGTTCCCTATGTATCCAGTCCGTCCACCATCTCACAGGATATCTAGTAAGGCTACCATTCATTCACTCACTTAATCAAACATTTTTCGTTTAATTTCCAGTTTCACAATTTTACTGTAAATCATGCAAAATAAGCAATACATGCATCAAAGAAACACAATCAAATCATCATACTAATTTCAGTGTAATATCATACATTCGAAACTGTAAAATCAACTAATCAGTTAAAATATGACAAACAATAATAAATAACATGTTCCAGCTCCATTAGTAACCTGTAATTAATTATGAATATTTTTTAAATTATGTAAAATACCGTATTATTTATAATTAAACTTCAATTCCATAACAGAGAATAAGGTGAGAGATTCTTACTTGAATCGATGTTCGAAATACTAAACTTTCAGCTGCGCCTACTGATGGTCCCTGTGTTCTCAGAATTTTCTTTCAGAGATTAAAACACGCTCCAAGTACTTAGAAATACTTCAAAAAACTAAAAATCGATGTTAAAAATCATTTTCGGCCAATTTCAGAATTTCAGCACGGCGGCATCATCGTGCTCCAGCGACGACACCACCGCCTGCAGTGATGATTTGCCTCGGACTGGTCGTTTTTGACCGGTTTTATACTTATTCCTGCGAGAAAACACGTTAAGTGGCCTCGGTTGGCAAAAAAAAAGTCGAAAAACAGAAGCTTACCAGCGACGGAATTTTTCAGTGCGATGGTTATGCTGGCTCACCTTCGCAGTTGGGCATTTTTCTTCAGTTAATATGTGCGAAACAAAATGGTGAAAAAATTATATAAAATGGGAATCGGGAAGGGCCTCATTGGAGGCAATTTTAAATTTTTCCCATGGTAGCGCCACCGGGCTTTACCCATGATTTTCAGCTCATCCGCTGATTTTTTTGCTCCAATTTGGCCATAGAGGTGTTCAAAATCAAATTTCGAGCGACTAAGAGAATTTTTTCTTTTTTTGGCAGTTGGAGGTGGCTCCGGCGCGGCGGTGGACGGTAGTTGGCTCCCTTCCCAGCGACTAGTTCTTCTTCTCCGTGCAGGGGGGGGGGGACTGGCGGATAGGGTTAGGATTCGATGTGAAGAGAGATATTTATACTCGTCTCCCTTTAATCTGCACCGTTCATCACGTTTGATCTCAATCGTCCGATCATGTTTAAAGAAAAAATGAGTCTGGACTGTTCAACGTGATTTGATTTGGACCGTACGATCGCGTTTGAAGAGAGAAAGAATTTGAACCATTTATCGTGTTTAATCGTGACCGTTCGATCGTACCTAAAGAGAGAACGGATCCGGACCATCTATGCGTGCAGAAAGAAATTCAGACCGTCCGATCGTGGGCACGCGAATTGACAGCGTGGCACCGAGTTAGTGTGCCTTGCCACACGGCGCACTCCGGTTCGTTGGAGTTGCTGATTGAGCAGTCCTACGTGGCACATATTTTTAAATTGCATTTTGACACAGTTTTCGATTTTTCTTTTAAAAATACCCTCCGAATTCCAATGTTTACCATTTTTTTCAAAATTATTTTTAATTTCATCATTCATCTATTTTTTTAAATTTTTATATTAAATAAAAATTTATATATTTAAAAAATATATTTAAATATATTTATTTTTATTTTTATTTTTAATTAATTCCGAACCAAATTTCAAGATCGGGTATTATAATCGGAGTCCAAAACACTGCTTTTTTCAATTATGGTTCGTGGTGGTCCCTGACTTTCAGATTTCTTAAGTTTTTTGGTAAACTTTTGAAACATCTATCAAAACGGCATGAAAATACGTAAGGAATGGTGAAAAGGGGGAAAAAATTACTAGGGTCGGGTTGGAGTTTCGACACGGTGATGCTGTTGATCTCCGCCGCCTGGTTCTCCTTCTTCGTTATTTCTCCCCTCAGTCAAATTGATTATGGTGGGTTTGTGATGAAATTTTGCTTAAATCGTGGAAAGGAGAGTGTTTTACGGAGAAAAGAGGGAAAGTTTGGCCTTATTGATGTTGGTTCGGTCTCCGGCATAGAGGTATAGCCAAGCTCCGCCGTCTCTCTCTCTCTCTCTCGGGTTATGGATTTTCTTGGTTATTTGGTATCAGGAATGGCTTAAATAGCTTAGGACGAAAAAAGGGGAAGAACGAGAAGAAAATTTAAGCTTACGAGCCCATTTGGGTCTCCGGCACCATCCTAGCTCCAGCGGTTGAGCTTCTCCTCCGGTCGCCCTTTTTCTCTCTCTGGTCAAGATGTCAGCTAGGATTTTGAGAGTCGACTGAAGAGAAGTTTAAATACCTCTCTTCGATCGATCTGGACCGTTCAACTCGGGATATGTGGAGGCACGCAGGTTGTCTGATTGCGCTTATTTAGGAAATTCATCTAGTCCGTTCAATTCGAGGAACATAGGGATGCGTGTGGAGATTCATTGCGCTGCTGACTTGGCGTTCATGTGGCTTTTTTTTTTTTTTTGCAAATTGACCCATGTTTTCTGAATTTCTTTTCAATTAGGTTCTTCTTATTTTACAGTTGTGCCCAGACTTCTGAATTTATTTTCAAATATGTCTAAAATTAATTCTTTAATTATTATTTTTTTGTAACTTAGTGATAAATAAATTTTTATTTACTCATTCAGCGATAGAATAGAAAACAAAAGAAGATAAATGAATAGAAATTTATGAAATTAAACGAAATAAAAGTATTTTTATTAATTAAAAATTTAAATGATTATATCTTAAATTTGGGATGTTACAATTTCAAACTTATAAAAAAATACATAACATAGTTGAAAGTGTGTACTAATCCCGTGCTGTTCTGTGCCAACAATTCAGACTTTCTTTGGAAAAAAATTAGGTTTTTTCTGGGGATGTGTTTATGCATGGACGTTGAATAACCGACACTTGATTTTCCTTTGCAATCAAATCAAATGTCAAACATCGTATGGTGTAAAATTAAGGGGAAAAATAAAAAGTGGACAGAGCAAGTAGTCAATTATATATCTATATATATATATATATCAATATAAATGTGCGCGCGCGCGTGTATATATGTATATATATATATATGAAAGTCGGTGATGAGTACTTCATATGACTTGGATAAATAAATCATTGAAATTTTATAATTGACAATAATATAGCAATTTTCTATATGTAGCGATGTGATATATCTATATATATAGATATAATTGTCATATTGACTTCGAGTTGGAGGAGATAAGTTGCATCAATTATTGGTATTATTTAACTATCACAAATCACTTATCACTATTAATTAAAATAATAGTAATGATTAATTAAGTTAATTTTATATTTAGGTTGAGTTTTGTTTTTTCAAATTTTAATTTCATGAATAGTAGAAATATGAATACAAATAGTATTTTATTTACAAGCAAGTCAATTTTATTTTTAATTTCAAGGCAAACCTTTTTATAATTCATTATTTAACATGTGGAGATATAAATTTATTGTTGTGAAATAAAAAATTTGAGTGAAATTGATTTAGTTACATACCATATACATATAAATGGATGATAACTAACGTCTTTTATATATGTATATATATATATATATATCTCAAATAAATAAAATCTAGAAAATAAATAAATCTAAATCAAGTATAATGTTATTTCGACTTTTTAACTCAATGTATCTACTTCAATTAAAGAAATTTAAGTGTCTCATTATTAAAAAATATAATAAATTTGTTGAGATTTAGTTTAAATTAGTTATTATAGTTCTACTAATATACTAGTAAACTAAATCATTAATCTCACTAAATTAAATGTTATATACCGATAATCCTCAACTTATAATATATTTACAAAGTTTCAAACTTTATGTACTCAGTAAAATTCAAACTCAAACATAATGTCAATTCAACTAAAATATACCACTAATCTAAAGCTTAATTTATATATTATCTATATATTTTATATTTTTAGTAGATTGTAAAAAATTTCTCGTAAAATAGTTCGCGTAAAATCTACATTTGAGTAAGCAAAAGTTTTAAGTTTTAAAATAATTAGTTTTATTGGATAAATTTTGGGTATTTGGTTATATTTCTTAAAAGAGAAGATGAATAAATTCCATGCAGCCCGGAAGTTGTAGAGCGGATTTGCAGATCCAATTATCTTGGAGAATGTTTCATGGAGGGTGGCAGATAGCCTTTGGGGATTGAAGAAATTCATTTCTTCACATAAACTCATTGTTAAGTCACTCGCTATAGCTATCTATAGTATCATGATATAGTGATTAGCATTTTTAGTTGATAATCATTCTTCTTATTTTTTAGAAAATTAATTAACTTTTCTTTTTTGATATTTTTGTAATATCGAAAAACGATTTGAGATGAATTTTTTATTTTTTAATTATTAATTTAAAATAATTTATTAATTTTTCTTATTTTTATTTAAGTACAATTTTGAGAAAAAATGAATTAAGGACGAGATTAAAAATAATTTTAAAAAAAATGGATGAAAATTTGGGTTATAAGGATGTTTTTGAAAGAAAAATTAAAAATATGGAGTCAAAGTGCAAATAAAAAAAGTTCGGTCACATAGGATCGCTCAATCAGCAGCCTCGACAAATTGGAGTGCGTCGCGTGGCAAGGAGCGCTGACGTTGCTGCCACGCGGGAGGCCAACCGTCGACCGATAGAAAAGGTAAAATTTTTTCCTACCAGTTCGGAATTCGATTTTGAGTACTCTTGTGGCCAAATTGGAGCAAAATGAGGATGAATGAGCTAGAATTCCAAAATTCCTTCGATGAGCCTCTTTCCGATTCTTGTTTCATATGATTTTTTTATCATTGTATTCACCATCCTTTTCTGTGCAGGGTAGCCGAAGAAAGAACCTTAGCTACGAAGGAGGATCAACAGAGACCCCACACCTAGAGGTCCCCCCCAGCCAGTAGGTTCATTTTTTTGTGATTTCCCGGCCAACCGAGGCTCCTAACGTGTTTTTTTCCAGGGATACAGCTAAAACTCACAAGGCCGAGGTGAACCATCGCCGTGGGCGGTATAGCCAGAGCTGGAGCACGGGGGCGCTGCTGTGTCGGAACTCCAAAATTAGCATGAATGAGTTTTGGACACCAATTTTCGATTTTTGGGGGTATTTTTAGGTATGTAACGAGTGTTTTAAATTCTGCAGGAAAAATTCAAGGAATTCGGTACCCGTTAGGAGGCGTAGTAGACAGTTTGACGTCTGAAACACTGATTCAGATAAAGATCCCTCATCTTATTCTCCGTTATGGTAAATTGAGGCTTAACGATGTATAATTTTGTATTTTTGTAAAAAATTAGAAAATTCTAAAAATATTTACAAGTTACTAATGGAGCCAGAATCGGTTAGTTCATAATTTTCTTGATTTTCTGTTTATTTTCCTGTACTGTCCTACTTGCTTGATTTTCGTATAGTACATGTTCTTAATTTATAGTTCAATAGTCTTATCAACTTCTCTGGTTATTTTGGTTATATATCGTCAGCATGAATATAGTTTAATTGATATGTGAATACAATATGAGATATTGGTATGAGTTTGTTGATAAAAATCTGTATGTAAAAGGCTTGTTGGTTACCCAAGAAAATAGCAGACGGGCCCGGTACATAGGGAACCCTACCGCGAATGTTATCTCAATTGGACGGGACTGGAAAGTCCCTTACCGGAAATATTTGGGAGATATGGTTCACTCTTATACCGGATGAGGTATTGAGGTGATGGAATATTTGGCGCCCATTATCGGACAGGGTATGGGGACGACCAGTTAAATGTAAAATTGGATATTGGATTCACGAGTAGGGGGAACACACCTATGGACCTCCATGGGTATCAGTAAGCAGGTAAGAAATGAAAGTTATTATTTCTCGTTCTCTTATGCGTGAAAGTAAAAAGTGATATGTATATGGGTTTTCATGGGTTATCTTTGAAAAACTCGTTATGGTAAGTATTAAACAAATGTCTTCAAGTTTCCAATGTATTTAAATAAAGTAAGGGCTCCATTAGTTGTTTTTCTGATTTTTTTACCAATATTCAGTTTTTCGTATATGTGATTAGTGTGATATTCTTATATGACTAGTGTACCTCACCTTTTTATTAACTATTTCAGATCAAGAGAATCAAAATCTAGATCCCAATAAGCAAGAGGGTTGTGAGTAGTTCACTATCTAGACTCCCTTCAAGTGTTAGTAAAGGTTGTCATAGGATGCTTAGTTATTTATTTTTTATTTTATTTCTTTAATTTTCGTTTATCCTTTAGAAGGGACATTCTCGTAGCCTTATTGGGCATTCAAAATTATTGTGTAAGGAATGTAAACCCTAACTCTATTAATCGTTTCTACATTTAATTTATGAATTTTTTTTTTTTTTAAGTTCTGGACTTCCACAATTTTGGTGTTATATAAAAAATTTATAATATTGTGAAGTTGTGCTATATCATAATCAAATCACTCACAATAATTTATCAAATATTGTTCGTTATTTAAAAGTTATAAGTTTGAGCTTTATTAAAAATATAAATTTCATCATTTTACTAGTGTAGTATTAGCTAATAGTAGGTAACTTATAATATTTGATTCAGATGAGTCTATGGTTTAACTCAGTATTGTGTCGATAAAATACTTGTGACTACTATAGATTAATGATAACCAATTTATAATATTTGATGAGACTGTTGTGATTATCATAAGTTAATGATGTCTGACTTATAGTACTTTATTAAGATGTCGTCAATAATTTAATTTATTAATGTACTGATGAGAATATTGTGACCAAATTAGATTTATCGTGTTCATTTTATAGTGGATAGTTTTTTTTTTAAGTGTAGTTTGACCTTTTTTTTTTCTTTTAAACACTCATTACAGTTTCCATTAAGTATAAAATTGTTGAATCATCACAACTTCACTTCATATAAATTAAAATATAGAATATAAATTATGTATATCATAGAAAAACAAACATTTACACATATAATACATATAGATGAGTAGTATAACATTTTTTCTAATAGTAATTATATAGACTTGTTGGTGATTAATCCCTGAAGCATGCACAATCATACAAAAGTAAAAGTATAAGGAAAAAACATGAGTATCCACAGGCAAGACCGATAAGAAAAAATTGCACTATGTAATCTGAGAGTACAACACTATTAGGTTAACAAAAATATTTATAGAGAGATTAGCAGAGTTCATCACAAATAAAAACTCTATAGAATATACATCAAATATTCTCCATGATAAATATAAAAAAAATTCATATAAATTATCCGTAAAATACAGATAAATATTGCCAAAATTCAAAACACATCAATAAATCTTCCGTTGGCTTGAATTTCCTCTATCATTAAGGCAACTAACCATCTTGTCGCACCGTTTTGTCAACATGCCTCCACTTGAGCGCTATTGAGTATCACATATTCCAGCTAAGTTTATGTCGCACCTAAACTTGCTATCTGATCCCTGGATAAAGTGACATCTGCCATCAAGTTCTTCACACACGACAATAATCATCTTATTAGCATCTAAACTCCCTGATTCCTGCAAATTAACTGGTCTTGAAACTGAAAAATTATATACAACTAGATTCTCATATCTTTGTGGTCATCTAATCTGTCTTCTCTGCCTGCTTGTTGCAATACTATATGGTTGTTGTTGATCAAATGCACTATCACCTTCTTGATTAAGATCATGCACTTCATTCCCTGAATCATTGGACTAAATTTTTAACTTAGCTTGTTCTCTGACACCGTGATCTGATGTTGCTATTGTTTTCCCATTCTGACTGTTTAATGAAGCATATTCATTAAACTGCTGATAATTAACTCTGGAAACTTGAGATCACTACACTAGCACTTATAGCCTTTCACTCCATATACATACCTAAGAAATATGCATTTATTTGCCCTCGACTTAAGCTTACCATTCCTAACATGAGCATAAACAGAACAACCAAACACTCTCAACTGAGAGTAATCAACATGTGACCTAAACCATATCTCAAAAGGAGTCTTACTCTCAATATTGTGAAGGGAGATCAATTGTAAAGATCCAAAACTAAAAGAAAAATAAATTCATAAATTTAATGTGGAAGTGCATAATAACATTAAGGTTTACATTCCTTACACATAAATTTGAATGCCCAATAGAGATACGAAAATATTCCTTTCATAGCGGTTCATAAAAAAAATGAAATAAGGATATGAAAATAGTAAGTAAATATTGTAGAGAAGTTAATCTCCACTAACTCTTGACGGGATCCGGGGGACACCTACTCACAGTCCTCTTACTTATTAGGATATGGGTCTTGATTTTCTTGATCTGAAATGGTTAATAGGGTTGAGCTACACTAGTTTAATAAGAATATCACACTACTCACTGATACATAAACTGAATGTTGGTAAAAAAATATAAAACGATTAATGAAGCTCTTAATTTAAGTAAGTTCATTTATCACAAGGAAAACCATTTATTACATACTTACCGTTATGAGATTTCCAAAATCAACCTATAGAGATAATAAATTAAATAACATTATGATTTTTTATACAAGTGAGTAAGAACAACAACTTTCTTTTTTTTATCTGCTTACTGGTACCTCTGGGGGTCCATAGGGATGTTCCCCTATGCGTGAACGTAATATCTAAACTTATCAATTATCCTGCCTTCCCCATACCCCGTCCGATATGAGCGCTAAAAATGTCATCCCTCGATACCCTATCCGGTATGAGGGTGACCCGAGCCGTCCCTATACCTTATCTGGTATGAGCACCAAAAAACCATCCATCGATACTCCATCCGGTATGAGGTGACATTCACAATAGGGTTTTCTATGTATCCAGTCCGTCCACTATCTTACAGGATATCTAGTAAGACAACCATTTATTAATTCACATCATCAAGCAATTATTCATTTGTATATAAATTTCATGTTTTATAATCAACTGTAAATTACACAAAATAAGCGATATATGTATCAAGAAAATACAACTGAATCATTTAACTATTTTAATATATTATCATATATTTAAAGCCGTACAAGCAAATAATCAATTAAACATGACAAATAAATAATTAACTGGTTCCGGTTCTATTAGTGACTTGTAATTATTTCCAAAGTTTTTAAAATTTCATAGAATACCATATTATTGATTTTTAAGCTTTAATTCTATAACAATGAATAGTGTGAGGGATTCTTATTTGAATCGGTGTCCAAAATACTGTACTTTCTACCGCGCCTCCTAGCGGTCCCCAGATTTTGGGAATTTTTCTGCGAAGATTAAACACACTCTACATACTTAAAAAATACTCTAAAAATCTAAAATCGGTGTTAAACATTCCTTCCGACCAATTTCAAAATTCTGGCATGGCAGCACTGCTGTGCTCTGGCGACGGCATCACTGCCCGCGGCAGCAATTTACCTCAGTCTGGCCGTTTTCGGCCGGTTTAGGTTGGCTTCGACCAATTTTACACATGTCCCTGTGAAACAATCATGTTAGGGAGCCTCGGTTGGCTAAAAAAATCAGAAAATCGAAACCTACAGGTGGTGAAGTTTTTGGGTACGGCGGCTCTGCCGGCTCTCCTTTGCAGCTGGGATTCCTCCTTCGGTCAACCTGCAAAAAATAGAACGGTGAATACAACAGTAAAAAAATTGCACGAAACGAGAACCGGGAAGGGGCTCATTGGAGAAAGTTGCGGGTTTTGGCCCACGGCAGCCTCCCCGGGCTTTGTCCGTGATTTTTGGCTCATCCATCATTTGTTTTCCTTCAATATGGCCACATGAGTGCTCAAAATTGTATGTCGAGCTGGTAGAAATTTTTTTACCTTTTTTGGCAGTTAGAGGTGGCTCCGGTGTGGCGGTGGTCGACGATCGGCTTCCTTCTCCGGCGTTTGGTTCTTTTTCTCCAGCGGGGGGCTGGAGGCTATAGTTCAGGTTCTGTGTAATGCAAAATATTTATACTCATCCTACGTTAATCTGGACCGTCCATCGCGACCGATCTCGTCCGTCCAATCACGCTTAATGAGGAAACGAATCTGAATCGTTCATTACGTTTGATCTCGATAGTTCGATCGCACTCAAGGAAGAAATGGATCCAAACCGTCCACGTGCGTGAGATCGATCTTGGGTCATCCGATCGCGGGGCACGCGGATTGCTAGCGTGGCTTCCCGCGTGGCGCCGATATTAGCACATTTGACCACGCGGCGCGCTCCGGTTCGTCGAGGCTGCTGACTAGGTGGTTCTAGGTGGCCAAATTTTTTCTATCTGTACTTCGACTTTCTGTTTTAATTTTTTTTTTCAAAAACACTCCCTGAACTCAAATATTTACCCCTTCTTCCCAAAATTATTTTTAATTTCATCTCTAATTCATTTTTTCTAAAAAATTCAATCAAATCAAAATAAAATATATTTTTTTAATTATTAAATATATATTCGTAATCCGTAAAAATTATTCTGGGCCAATTTTTGGATTCGGGTGTTACATTTATTAACCAAGAAACTTGTAGTATTCACAGCTTCAGCCCAAAATTCCTGTCCCACACCTGAATGAGACAACATACTTCGTACCCAATCACAGAGCATCCTATTCATGCGCTCTGCAATTTCATTCTGTTTTGGTGTCCCAACACAAGTGCGGTGTCTCCCTATACCTTTCGTACTGTAGAAGTTATCAATCTCATGATTGCAAAATTATAACCCATTATTAGTCCTAAGACACTTGATTTTCCTCTCTGTCTGATTCTCAATCATGGTCTTCCATGTGATAAATGTTGAAAATATCTTTTCCTTGGATTTCAAAAAATACACTCATACATTTCTAGAGTAATTATCAATTAATGTCATAAAATACCTGACACCACTCTGAGAGAAAACTCTGTATGGACCCCATAAGTTAGAATGAACATAAATTAACTTATATTTGGTATTGTGCACTGCCTTTTTGTTGAATTTCGCTCTAGTCTGCTTGTCAAACACACAATGTTCACAGAAAGCAAAACTCTGTTTTTATACCCATTCAACAAATTCTGCCTGCTCAAAATAGATAACCCTTTATTACTAATATGACTCAAACATAGATGCCACGATTGATTCTGATTACTATATTTTCCTGAAGAACATACAATATAGATTTTAAATTACCTTTCATGAGTACCTCAGAGATTTTATACATTTTAAGAGTACCATTCTCTGCATGATATTTGTAATCTTGAGTCACCAATGTAGAAAGAGAAATCAAATTCCTCTTCATCTGAGGAGCATGCCAACATTCAATAGTTTTGATGATACCATCAAACATTCTTAATATGATATTTCCAATCTCAGGTACAGATAATGAACTGTCATCTTTCATATACATGGTACCGTTCATCTACTTATAAGTAACAAATCAATGCATATGTGGACACATGTGGAATATAGTACCAAAATCAAGAATTCAAGAGTTATTTCTATGATCCAAATTCACAGATAGAACTACCCCAACATTGCTACTATCACTATCATCAGAATTATCCCTATCGACTATATTAGTAGAACTCTCATGCTCTTTTTCTCTTTTTAGTATAGGATAATCTCTCCTAAAGTGACCATTCTCTCCACACTCAAAGCAGTTTTTCTTTTTACCTCTAGATTTTGATTTGCCCATTCTATGTGTCTTTTCCCTACTTACCAAACCTCTTTTTTGTTCTATACTCAGTGAAGTTCTTTTATAACTCTTTCGATTTTAATGTGTTGCTAACATCATCTAGTGAAATACTAGCTTTTTCATACAGTAGAGTATCAACAAAAGTCTCATAAGAAGATGATAATGAACATAAAACAATCAATACATGATACTCATTTTTAATCTTAATATCTACGTTATTCAAGTCCATAATTAAAGAGTTCAAATTATCAAGATGTTATTTAACGGGCATACCTTCACTCATTCTGAAATTGTACAACTTTTTCTTCGGATAAAAGCGGTTTGTCAGCGATTTTACATAGTATAAATCTTTCAATTTCTTCTATGCAATTGAAGCTGAAATCTCTTCAGTAATTTCTCGCAGAACATTGTCATTGACACTCATAAAATTGCACATAAGGTTTTATCCTGCATACTTATCTTTTTCAACTCTCTCATACCCTCATGATATATTTTTTCAATTGTCGCCCACAAACCTTGAAGTACCAGAGACGATCTTATTATAATATTCCACAGACTGAAACTCGTACCATCATCAAACTTCTTTATCTTTTACTTTATGAATGTCATCTTGAATGCCTACACTGTGTATCAAAAAATCAAATAGAGAAAAAAAAAAAACACTGTGAGAAAACAAAAAACCACTCACAAGGAGTCACCACAGGAAATCACCAAACGCAATCACCAGAACACCGCACGCGCCTCCACCCGCCTCCACACTCCTCCACGCGCCGCCACACACTCCTCTACGCGCTGTCACATGCGCGGCCGCCAGAACTGTCATGCGCCGTCTTCGGCAGCCTCTCGCCCCCCGTTGGAAAACACCAAAAAAAGATACAGGAATGTGGGCCTCGATAGATCCGACACAGATATGGTAAAAATACGCTAAAATATTGTCTGGAATGCCACAAATCGGGTGCTGCGTGAAACGGGTGTCGTTGGGCTGGTTCGTCTTCTAAGCACGTTCTCCCTCACTGGCTTTGGTGTCGCGCACCGACAAGGCTGACATCGTGAATTTGCTTTCATTTTCTCTTTTTCGGCCCTCCTTATGTGGACCCGATCTATTTTTCTTCCAATGGCCGCGAATCAGTCGTCTTCTCTAAGCCACACAGTCCCTCTTCTCGATCTACTCTGGTCGTGCCGACAAATCATCCCGCACCATGACACCAACCGAGCTTCTTCCGTTGTTGCATGCAGGAAATGCGCAAATTGAATATAATCTGGTCGCACTTTGTTTTCTTCGCAAGAAATTGCCGCGCCAGAGACTGTTTGTGTAACGGCCCTGGAATTTTGAAATGAAATATGTGTATTAAAAATGTCAAATGCGGAAGTGGAATAAAAATTTGATTAACATCCCTTACACTAAAACCAAAAACGTGCTCAAAGTATAAAAGAACAAACTAACTAAAAAAGAAACTCGAAAATAAAAGCTATAAATATAACTACAGAGTCTTCAGGCGTCCCCTTCGCCGTCTTCCTACGGAACGGGCTTGGGAACAATGTCTTCCTGATCTGAAATGATTAAATAAGGAATGAGCTACACCAGCCCAGTAAAGACATCACACTATCTCACCGTCACGGAGGTAAAGGTGGGTAGAAAACACAAAAAGACCAATGAAGCATAATTTACAACAAATTCTTTTATCAATAATAAAATCCTTTACTATCCACTTACCTTGGTGAAATTCATAAAACAATACACGAAAGCAGTAACATTATCATTGTCATGAAATCATATGATCTGTATAACATAATACTTATCACACCTTGCAATTCAATC
>NW_019014595.1:719351-740391 GCF_000150535.2 Carica papaya
TCCGGCGTCTGGTTCGTTTTCTCCGGCGAGGGCAGGCGGCTAGGGTTTTTGTGGTCAGGTGTGGGGGTTCTATTTATACCCTTTTGCCTTTTGATCACAGTCGTCCATTTTGATTAAATCTGGGCCGTCCATGCGCGATTAAATCTGGGCTGTCCGTGCACACGCTTAATCTGGGCCGTCCGTGCGCGCGGGGATGCATCTGGGCCGTCCGATCGCGCGCACGTGGATCGCCCACGTGGCCCGTTCCTGGGTCGACGTGGTCTTGCCACGCGGCAGGTCCTGGTTGGTCAGGGCTGCTGACTGGGCCGCTGACGTGGCTGCTGACGTGGCACTGACGGGGCACAATTTTTCTAAATTGCGTTTTGACCCCCGGTTTCCGATTTTCTTTTCAAAAATACCCCCAGAATCCTTATTTTCACCCCTTTTTCCCAAAATCAATTTCAATTAAATCCAAATAATATTTTTACCCAATTTTACAATTATTGTTATTTTTATTTTTATTAAATTAAATTAAAATAAACTAAATAAAATAAAACAAATAAAAATAAAATTAATAATAATAATAATAAAATTTTAAAATTATTGGGCGTTAAAACTCTCCCCCCTTAAAGAAATTTGGTCCCCCAAATTTGCATCTTACTCTTGGTCGAACAAATGGGGATACTGGGATCTAAATTCTGATTCCAGTTCCAAGTAGCCTCCCTGGGCGTGTGGTTCTGCCACACGACCTTTACAAATGATATTTCTTGGTTGCAGAGTATTTTGCTCTCTCGGTCCGTGATACCGACCGGTACTTCTTCATAAGATAAGTCCTCTTGGAGTGGAAGTGGTTCATGAGCCAAGACATGAGAAGGGTTCGGGTTGTACTTACGTAGCATAGATACGTGAAACACGTTGTGAACTCGGGAGAGCTCGGGAGGCAGTGCTAGTCTGTAGGCAGCGGTACCAATCTTGTCTAAGATTTCAAAGGGTCCAATATATCGGGGGTTTAATTTTCTCCTCCTGCCGAACCTACTAATTTTCTTGAAAGGAGTGACCTTAAGAAACACACGGTCGCCTTTCTCAAACGCTAGGTCTCTCATCCGGGTATCTGCATAACTCTTCTGCCTACTCTGAGCTGTCTGAATGTTCTTCTTGATTTTAACTATCTTGGACGTGGTCTCCTCTATCAACTCCGGGCCGAACAATCTTCTATCGCCCACTTCCTCTCAACAAATGGTGACCTGCACGGGCGCCCATATAGATCCTCATATGGAGCCATGCCGATACTTGCTTGGTAGTTGTTGTTGTAGGCAAACTCTATCAGGAGTAGATGGTCGTCCCAATGGCCCCTGAAGTCAAGGACACAAGCTCGGAGCATATTCTCAAGCGTACGAATTGTCCTCTCTGATTTTCCATCAGTTTGGGGGTGGAAGGCAGTACTAAGAGACAGCTTTGTCCCATAACTTGCTGGAAGCTATTCCAAAACCGAGAAGTGAATCTGGGGTCCCTGTCGGATATCACTGTCACTGGGACTCCATGCAATCTAACTATCTCCCGGATATACATTCTTGCCAACTTGTCCAACGAATCAGTCATTCTGATGGCCAGGAAGTGGGAAGAGTTAGTGAGTCGGTCAACAATTACCCATATAACATCATGTCCTGATCGTGCCTTGGGTAGTCCCGATACGAAGTCCATGGATATATGTTCCCACTTCCACTTTGGAATCGGTAAAGGCTGAAGTAACCCACCTGGGCGCTGATGTTCTGTTTTGACCTGCTGACATACCAAGCACTTAGATACAAAGTCAGCTATATCTCTCTTCATCCCATTCCACCAGAACCGAGGTCGCATAGTTTGGTACATTTTGGTACTTCCCGGATGCATGGCAAACTTTGAACTATGGGACTCCGTCATGATGTCTCTTTTTAACTCACTGTCGTCTGGGACACACACTCTGTCCTTGAAACGAATCAATCCGTCGGCAGAGATCTAGAATTCTGAACTCACTCCCTGTTCTGCATCCTTCTTGCGGGTTACTAGGGCGGGGTCGACTGACGGAGCTTCCTTTATTCTTTGGATTAACTAGGGTTGGACTGCTAGGTGGCCCAAACATGTGGCCCTCTTCAGATCTCGCAGTCGAACCTGCTGCGTGGCCCCAATTGACCTGTATTCTGAAACCATCAAATGGGCTAGGGTGCCTGCACTTTTCCTTCTGAGGGCATCGGCTACTACGTTGCCCTTACCTGGATGGTATAGGATATCACAATCATAGTCTTTGAGGAGTTCCATCCACCTTCTCTGACGCATGTTGAGATCCTTCTGAGTGAAGATGTGCTTCAAACTCTTATGATCGGTATAGATCTGAAAGGTCTCTCCATACAAATAATGGCGCTAGGTTTTCAAGGCGTGTATGATTGCGGCAAGCTCCAAGTCATGGGTAGGATAGTTCTTCTCATGATTCTTTAGCTGTCTGGACCCATATGCTATAACCTTTCCATGCTGCATCAGGACACAACCCAGGTCCAGATAGGAGGCATCACTATAAACTGTATACCCTCCTGATCCACTCAGTAGAGCCAGCACGGGTGCAGTAGTCAGTCGCTTCTTCAATTCTAAAAAACTCCTTTCGCAGTCTTCATTCCATTCAAACTTTGCATTCTTCTTTGTGAGTCGGGTTAGAGGAGCTGCTAGGCTAGAGAACCCTTCGATGAACCGGCGGTAATAACCTGCCATCCCTAGAAAGCTGCAAATTTCCTTAACTGTTTTCAGCCTTTCCCAACCAAGTACCACTTCAACATTTTCAAGGTTCACTGATACCCCTTCCTTCGATATAACATGTCCCAGGAAGGCGGTTTGCTCAAGCCAGAATCCACACTTGCTCAACTTTGCATACAACTTCTTTTCCTTGAGGACCTGTAGGACTTGGGCAAGATGATGAGCATGTTCTTCTCTACTTTTTGAGCAGACTAAGATATCATCGATGAACACGATGACAAATTGATCCAAGAACTCTCTGAAGATCCTGTTCATTAGATCCATAAAGATGGCCGGGGCGTTGGTTAGCCCAAACGGCATGACCAGGAACTCGTAGTGTCCGTACCTGGTTCGGAATGTCGTCTTGGGGATGTCTTCTGTTCTTATCTTTACTTGATGGTAACCTGATCGTAGATCTATTTTAGAAAAGACCTGTGCACCCTGCAACTGATTGAAAAGGTCATCAATCCGGGGAAGAGGGTATTTGTTCTTAATTGTTACCTTGTTTATCCCTTTGTAATTAATGCACAGTCTCAACGTTCCATCTCCCTTCCTTACAAAAGTAACTCCGGCACCCCAAGGGGAAACGCTGTGTCTAATGAAACCACTGTCTTGTAACTCAGTGATATGTTTTCTTAGTTCTTCCATCTCAATGCGGCTCATTCGGTAAGGAGCAACCGAGATGGGCTGGGTACCTGGCTGTAAGTCTATGGTGAATTCGACCTCTCTGTCCACTGGTAGACCAGGCAATTCATCCGAAAATACGTCTGGAAAGTCTCGGACTACTGGAATCTCTTGGATACAAACTTCTTTCTTGGGTTTACCTAGTTAGAGAAAATACAAGATTAAAGCACTGGGAATTAAGAAAACTTGCCATCAAGGAAAATCAATACTGAATGATTTTATTAACTTGTAAATGGCTCCTCATTGGGAGGATTAAATACAACCTTTTTATTAAAGTAGTCTATGGTGGCGTGGTACGCCGCTAGCCAATCCATTCCTAGGATTACATCAAAATCCCCCGTGTCTAACCTTATCAGGTCTACCCTCAGTTTCCTATCTGCTATCTCTATGGCACATGCCCTGTAGATAACCTCTCCTAGCAATGTCTCCCCCCCAGCGGTAGATACAAGCAATAATGAATCAACTCTATCAGGTGATACACAAATTTTGGAAGCAAGAACATGTGAAACAAAAGATGTGATGCACCAGTGTCAAACAAAACATGAGCAATGTGGCCAGAGATAGTATACATACCATGTACCACGTCCGGGTTTGCGTCGGCATCCTTCTGGGTAAGGTTGTAAACTCTGCCCTAGATTGGAGGCCGTATTTGATTTTGGTTCCTCGGGCATTCCCTTGCATAGTGCTGGGCACTACCGCATATGCGACAGGTGTTGCTGAGGCGGTAGCAGGGTCGGTCCCCGTGATCCCTGCCGTAGCATTGGTAGATCTTCCCACGTGCTGCCCCTGTAGCCTGAGGAGGGGCCTGGATGGCGGGTCTGGGCCTCTTACTGGGTTGGACAGGCGCGGTAGGTGCTGGTCTGCAGAGCGGGGCTGAGGGTCGGAAACTCCCCGCTAGCTGAGGGTGGGTATCAAAGCTCCTTTCTATGATCTGCGCCTTTGCCAGGACTGCTGAATATGTCTCGAGCTCCATTACCAGTAAGTGCTGTCTGATCTCCGGGCGGAGACCTCACTGGAATTTTCTGGCCTTTCGGCCCTCATCCATCAATGTCTCCGGGGCATGTCGGCCCAACTCCAGGAACTTACGGGCATACTCCGACACTGTCATGTTTCCCTGGACCAATTGAGCAAACTCCACTTCTTTTAGGTGTTGGATGTGTTTAGGGAGATACTCCGCGTGGAAGGCCGTTAAGAACTACTCCCAAGTAGCTGGTGTAGGCAGGGTGGTCCGCTTGAGCTCTCACCAGCGTACTGCTTCCCCTACCAGCATGTAGGAGGCAATGGCAGCCCTCTGCTCAGGAACTACTCCCAAGGTCTCGAAAGCTCTCTCAGTCTCTGCCAGCCAGTATTGGGCCTCTTCAAAAGAGGATCCCCCTGCAAAAGTAGAAGGGTTCAGTCTTCTGTACCTCTCTATGAAGCCGGGGTCGATCAAGGAAGGTGCGGGGTCCCGAGGTAGAGGGACTGGGGCCGACTGAGGGTGAACTAGGGGACCCTGTGGTGGCACCTGCTGATGTGGTGGGGGACTGGAATGTGCTGTGGCGGTGCCTGGTGGTACCGTGGCTGTGGTACCGGGTCGTATGCGGCTGTGGTGCCGGGTGGTACTGTGGAGGAGCAGGCTCCTGCCGGGGTGGCTCGGGATCAGCCTGCTGTAGCGGGGGCTCAACCTGCGATAGTAGAGGAGGTCCGGGTAACTCCCTTCTCTCCTCTCGCCTTTGCTGGGCAGCTACGAGAGCTTCTACCATCTCAAATAGTCTGTCTAAATCCTCCCGAAGCGAATTATCTTGGGCCGCTCGGTTTAGTGGGGGCCTTCCTCTCCTCATTTCCGTGTACCTGCATTCACAAGGAATGGTTGAGTAACGATCTATCGGTGAGTATTTCTCTAAGGCTCTATCGTGTAAGGGATGGGTCCGAGGAATGCGGCTCTGATACCAACTGTAACGGCCCCAGAATTTTGAAATGAAATATGTGTATTAAAAAGGTCAAATGCGGAAGCGGAATAAAAATTTGATTAACATCCCTTACACTAAAACCAAAAACGTGCTCAAAATATAAAAGAACAAACTAACTAAAAGAGAAACTCGAAAATAAAAGCTATAAATAAATATAACTACGGAGTCTTCAGGCGTCCCCTTCGCCGTCTTCCTGCGGAACGAGCTCGGAAACAATGTCTTCCTGATCTGAAATGATTAAATAAGGAATGAGCTACACCAGCCTAGTAAAGACATCACACTATCTCACCGTCACGGAGGTAAAGGTGGGTAGAAAACACAAAAAGACCAATAGAGCATAATTTACAACAACTTCTTTTATCAATAATAAAATCCTTTACTATCCACTTACCTCGGTGAAATTCATAAAACAATACACGAAAGCAGTAACATTATCATTGTCATGAAATCATATGAGCTGTATAACATAATACTTATCACACCTTTGCAATTCAATCATTACACAACATATTTTTCCTCATTTTCCAGCCTACTAGTATCCATGGGGATCCATAGGGGTCCCGCTACCCGTGAACTCTTAACACTTGCAATCAGATTCCAGGGCTGTCCCCATACCCCGTCCGGTATGGGCGCCAAAACTATAAACCTCAATACCCCGTCCGGTATGAGGGTGAAACGGGCCGTCCCCATACCCTGTCCGATATGGGCGCCAAAACACATAAGGTCTCCATACCCTGTCCGGTATGAGAGACCACTATCCCGATAGGGTTCCCTACGGACCCGGTCCGTCCACCATCTCCCAGGATATCTAGTCAGGTTGACCACATTATACAATTATCAATTTACATAGCCTTTCATTCCCCTTTTCCTCAGTCAGCATCATCAATTCACACACAAACAAGCAAACTAGTAATTTATGCCAAATAAGACAACATACAACATCGGGTTCTCAGTCATTCAACCCATAATCAATAAAACAGTGATATATGCACACGAAACTATGAAATGAAAATATCAGACCTCATACTGCATTTAAAACCGTAAAATAGGCCAAACAACAGCTAACAGACAAACAAACCAGACTCGGGCTCCATTAGCGACCTTAAACAATTTCACACATCTGTTGATTCATGAAATACCGTTTTATCATTTATTGAACTTTAATACCGTGATAGGAAATAGGGTGAGGGGTCCTTACTTGTTTCGGGGTCCGAATACGGCTCTACAGTGCGCCAGCAGGGTGTACCTAATTTTCCTGAATTTTTTCTGGGGAATTGAAGCGCATTACTGGTACCTGCACGTATCCCAAAAAATCCCAAATTAGACTCAGGGCTCCTTTCGGCCAATATCGCAATTTCGGCACGGCGGCTCCGCCGTGCTCCGGCGAGTGGCGGCGATTCACCTCGGGTTGGCCATTTTCGGCCGTTTCCGGCGGAATTCGGCCACACTTGCATCGGTCCCTGTGATAAAACAACCCTAGGGCCTTCGGGGGGCAAAAAAATTACGAAAAACCGAAGCTTACCGACGGCGGTGCTCTCGGGTGCGGCGGTTCTCCGGCGAGGTTCGTGTTTTGGTGATTTGGCTTCGATCAACCTGTAGAGAAAAGAATGGTGATCACGGTGATATAAAAATTGTATCAAACGGAGGCCGGGAAGGGCCTCATCGGAGGCAAAAACCGAGGAGGAGCGCGGCGGCGCCGCTGGGTTTCGGCCGTGTTTTCCGGCCATTTGGCCGGGATTTTGGCTCCGATTTGGCCACAGGGAAACTCAGTATTGAAAAACGAGTTGGGGGTATGAAATTTACCTCGATCGGCGGTCGGAAAACTCCCCGGTGCAGCGGCGGGTGGCGGCGACCGGCTCCTCCGGTGTCTGGTTCGTCTTCTCCGGCGAGGGCAGGTGGCTAGGGTTTTTGTGGTCAGGTGTGGGGGTTCTATTTATACCCTTTTGCTTTTTGATCACAGCCGTCTATTTTGATTAAATCTGGGCCGTCCGTGCGCGATTAAATCTGGACCGTCCGTGCGCGTGCATCTGGGCCATCCGTGCGCTTGCATCTGGGCCGTCCGTGCGCACGCTTAATCTGGGCCGTCCGTGCACGCGGGGACGCATCTGGGCCGTCCGATCGCGCGCACGCGGATCGCCCACGTGGCCCGTTCCCGGGTCGACGTGGTCTTGCCACGCGGCAAGTCCTGGTTGGCCAGGGCTGCTGACTGGGCCGCTGATGTGGCTACTGACGTGGCGCTGACGGGGCATAATTTTTCTAAATTGCGTTTTGACCCCCGGTTTCCGATTTTCTTTTCAAAAATACCCTCAGAATCCTAATTTTCACCCCTTTTTCCCAAAATCAATTTTAATTAAATCGAAATAATATTTTTACCTAATTTTACAATTATTGTTATTTTTATTTTTATTAAATTAAATTAAAATAAACTAAATAAAATAAAACAAATAAAAATAAAATTAATAATAATCATAATAAAATTTTAAAATTATTGGGCGTTACAGTTTGGTTGTACAGGTCCGGCCGAATAAGTTCACAGTGACTTTTCAATTTCTTCTAACTTTCTCTCACTAACCCGCGTTCAAATCCGAGCTCTGATATCATTTGTTGGTGAAAATTAATCCCTGAAACATGCACAATTACACCAAAGTAAAAAGTATGAAAAAGAACGCAAGTATTTTTCGTGGTTCAGTAATGTGCTTACATCTACGGATAAGACCAACAAAAAAAAAATCTACTATGTAATGTGAGAGTACATCACCAATAAGTTGACAAACCTATTTATAGATAGATTAGTAGAGTTCTTCACAAATAAAAACTTTATAAGATATACATTAACTATTTTTCATGATGAATACAAAAAAAAATTCAAATAAATTATTCATAAAATACAGATAAATATCGTCAAAATTCAAGACACATCAACATAACCCAGAGTGATATATATATATATATACACACATTAACGTCGTCTTTTGTTTCTAGCAATAAAGAAGTAATTATATTGAATTTTGTTTTTCAACTTTACTTGAACATCTAACATGTAATTGCCTAAACAATAGTTAGAGTGTTTGATTTTAAATTTATTTTATTTTTATTTAACTCTTAGATTTTAGGTTAGTACATTAATTGACGTTAGTGAAAATTTAGATATTTGATGCATAATCAAATTAAATTTTTTAATATCTTATTAATTTAATAATTAAGGGTTTATATTTCACAAACTTATTTTTAAAATTTCCTAATTTGAACGTAAAAGGAAAAGGAAAGGAGGCATCAAGTTAATGGGTTAATATTCCAAACTCCCGTCCATTTTCAGGTGCAATGTAAGACAACTTGTGCAGCCCAAGAAATTTGATCCATAAAAAAGTATTCTTTTTGTATAAATAAATTAGAGGTTAACTAAGTTTTTTAAGACCGGTGTTACTATTTAATTAAGAAAATTTAATTATTATAAAATATTATTTTTATATAAAAATATAATAAATTTATTAAAATTTATTTTAATTTAGTCAATGCAACTTCACCAACATATTAATAAATTAAATATGTAATTCCAATCACTTACAAAATAATAAAATTTATATTTATAGTAAAATTTGAACTCTTAACTTATAAATAATATACAAAAATCTCAATTAGTTGTAGGTATCAAAATTAGACCATACCATTATTAGAAATAACATTATCGGACATTATTAGCTGGTAATTTGGAAATTTGTTCATATTCTTAACACTCTTTAACTTAAGAAGCCACAAAATTAGTAAAAAGGTAATTATTTAAAAAACAATAATTTCCATAAAATTCATTTATAAAATTTGCATTAATTTTAGTATAAAAAAAGTTGCAATTATTTAGAAAACTATAAAATCAACATTATATAAAAAATTTTAATGTAAAATTCAAATAATATACTATAAATTCTACCAAATGAGATAACATAAAACAGAGCAAGTAGAAGAAATTCACTCTTTCAAAATTAATACAATTACAAATTGATGAGATTTTTCTCATCTTATTACACCAATCCAAATCGACATATATATCAATAAACATAGATCAACCAAAAAATAAAAAATAAAGGAAAAAGAAAAACCCAATTACAAATTGCATGGAACATAAAACCTCAATTAATTATAGATTATTTTAAGTTATTAGGCTCATCATTTGTTGGGTGTTTTTATGAAACCCACATGTGATGAGTTAGAAACCTTTGTAAGGGTTAGCAGATCATTAGCAGTCCAGCATCTTGAATCTTCTCTGTGGTAGAAATACCCTAAACACTTGCAGTCTCTGCTACATTTCTTCTCACAATCAGCCTCCTTGATTCTATCTCCCTTGTTGAATTTGCTCATGAAATGGTCAACTCCTTCAATTTTATAGTAATGGAAATCACTCGGTCTGCAATAAGTCAACTTCTTGGCCTCACAGCTCTTGCTCCAACCCAGTAACCCATTGGGCGACGGACAGGCGACGCACTGGCTGTCCTCACAGACTCCGAAACTCCCACATCGTTCAGGTAATTGACACTCGGTGTCCCAGAGGAAAGAAGGCTCTCTTTTGAACATCGTGAAGGTTTCTTCGCAGGCGCCATTGTCGACCTTGTCGTAGAAAGTGAAGAGCTTTACATTCCCGTCAATCCCAAGTCTGAGGAATGTAAGTGTGCTGTTGTACTTGGGTCTGGCTAAAATAACACCGCCGCCGAAGTCTGTGTTGGATTCTTTCAAATCGAAGTTTAAAACCCAAGCGAAATTCTCATCTGTTTCTGGCGAGCTGGTGAGTGTTGCGTTTGCCAAGATGCCATTTTTAGAAGCAGAGATGAAAGATGATGTGAAATAGACGAGAGATTTAGCAGAGTTTGGACTCTTGAAATACAGAGCTACTCTTTTGGGTTCCAACACTAAACTATACGCTCCATTGGCGTTGACTTTTTCTGATGCGCGGCTGACCAATTTTGTGACACCACCGACACGAAGAGATTGACCCACTAAGAGAGTATCAGTTGGGGAATCAAAGCTCTGCCAAATGAAATTACCCTTTGAGTCGTGGAGCACCATGTTGCCATTTGAGAGCAGTTTGAAACCCACAACACCTTTGTTGGCTGTGTTGGTTTGCCAGGCGATTGTGCCGTCGGCGTCGGCGAGGACGAGGTTACCGTCGGTGCCGAGAGAGAAGGTGGCGTTTTCGCCGACGGGTCGGCCTCTGTTGGCTTCCCAAACCCAACGGAACAAGGATTCTGATCGGGTGGTGGCCATTCGAAGAGCGAGAGTGTAGGCATTGGGAGTGGTGTTGTAAAAAGCGAGTTGGAACGGTGAGTTGAAAATGCTTAGAACTCGGTAGTTTCCATCGTATTCGACAATGAAAGGCCCGAATTCTCCTTCGTTGACAAATCTGAAAGTTTCAGAAGGAGGAACAGCGGATTGAGCAATGCAAGAAAAGGCTGCTACAAGAAAAACAAAAAGAAACGAGGGAGCCAAGGAAGAAGAAGAAGAAGCCATGTTTGGGCGAGGATAGGAAATGCAAGAAGCAGAGAGGAGTGGATTGTTGGGAAAATGGAGTTGCAGCCATATTTGTAGAGGCCAGATCCTGATGTTTCAATAAATTATTTGTTATGTTCTATAATGTGATACAAAATTGACCTGATCTGATTTGGTCAAATTTATCAGATAACGTGTTTTTGTTGTTTCTTGAAATGTAAAGTGTTTCGTGTGATGGGGTTCTTTGTGTTCTAATAATTTAAATTAGTCTGGAGCCTTGGCTCTAAATATTTTTGTAATTATTTTATAGAAAACGGATTTCTTATGCTCAAAATCTAGAGGAGTGATATTAAAAATAATTATTTATTATTTTAATTGTTTAAATAAATTTTTTAGTAAAAATAAATAATTAAACTACTTTAACCTGTAATTTAATTATAGATCTATAATTAAATTATTATGTTAAAAAGATAATCAGCCCAATTATAATTATCAAACCTATATTTGCACCATTAATTATAAAAGTATCCAAAGTCTAAATAATTTATTATGTGCAAACATATTTGTTTAATTATTGATATTTTGTCAATATGTAGACTTTTCTTTCACTATAACCATAATAATATTATAATGTAATATAATATATGAAAATATATAAATAATCACAAAGATAAAAAATAATATTACAAATAAAATAAGAAATAGATAACATAGTAGATTTCAAATTTGATTTGACTTTTTAATACATATTAGAGTTAATTAAATGAGAATTCTATTTTGGTTTACAATTTTCATTGTATTATTTTTAATTTAGAAAGTATTTTAGAAAAATAGGAAGAGAGGCAAAATACTATTTAAAATCGAGAATAATATCAACGAATTGAGTCATATTAATCCTAAATTATAAAGTGATAAAATAATTACAAATTCTTATAAGTGACATCGTTATTAAGGTTCCTTCCTCTAAGATCTCTCATAAGAGAATCAAATTAATTTTACAAATAATTTGATGCACTATCTAAATTTAATTTTTTAAATAAAAAAGTAAAAATAAAAAAAAATAAAAATTTACGGATCGACCCAATTGTTTTTATTTTGTAGAAACTTTAAAATCATTCTAATGATCAGAATTCAAACTATATTCAATGAGTTATTTTTATCGCAATTTTAATATTTTTTAAAAATTTATTTTTGTATTAAAATACTTTTTTAAAAAATATAAATTTAACAAGTGATATTTGGTGATGATCATTTATATATATAGTAGAATGAGAATAAAAAATACCTCTTTGACTATCAATTAGATTAAACTCTTTACGCATAAGATTGAGTATTATTGAAGATGATGCATAATCAAATGTGATTTATTTTGTAGGTATATATATATATATTTATATATTTTTCTCATAGAATTATAAAAATAATTCATTCCCTTATCCTTTTATACACCATCATTATAATATCCAAATATGTTTGACCCTACCATTATCCAGAGTAGGTGTATGCTCTAAATTCGTCACTTGCTTTATTTTTGGGATAGCTTTAATAATTTTCTAATATTATTTCATCCATTCTATAATCATACTTTAATGATTTTATTACTTGATATAATCCAAGAGTTAAAAGGGTTTTTTTAAGATGTTCATACAAATATTCATACACCTTTAACTTTATATATATATATATATATATGTATTGAGAACTATATTACACACAGGTACAAGATGCACCGACCAATCAAATGTTTTTTCATTTGTCATATTTTATGTTTTTTTTCTCTTACATACATATTGTTTATAAAACTTCCCACTATATACGTTTTAAGTGGTTAATTTTATATTATGATATGTATATTTAATGTTTAATTAGTTTATGTTTAAATGATAAAAAGTTATATGTATATATATATATATATATTCGAGTTAGGGAATATAATTGATTAAGGTTTATATAACAGCTCTTATTCATGTATTACAGCTCTTGTTCATGGCAGCCGGTTCACCGTTAATAAAAAGAGTCTCTCTTGGGGGCTATATATATATATACATACATAGGACATATAACAAATGAGTGAGTTGGTTTCCAGCACTTTACAGCTTCCTCCTACCATCATGTAAAGCTTTAGCAAATGCTCTCGCCCGCTTCAGGAGACTTCAAATATATTCTTTACTTAGATAATTGATATATATATATATATATATATTTATGAAATGTCATATATATTTTTTTCTGTATTATTATTAGAAAATTATATTATTATTGATATGCATATATTATTTAATTAATAAATTGAATGAATTTTTATTAAAAAAAAAATCACGCTCTACGTTTGCAAAAATGCTTAAAAAAAGAATCTATTTGTTTGAAATTTGTGAAAATTTTGTAATAATAATAATTTTATGTTGAGTATGGATTAAATTTTAAATATACATATGAAATCAGAATAAAAATATAATACACATACAATAGAAATATAAAGGAAATAACAACTATTTTTTTTTTGTCTAATTCAAATTATATATTTTCATAATTCTTTACTTAACATGTAAAAATATAAAACTTACAAATATGTAAATAAAGATAAGAACAATTTGATTATTTTCGGAATAAGTAAAATTTGAGAATTGGAAGAGAATAAAATACATTTTTATTAAAAGATAGTGTTAAAATGAATTTGGTAAAAATTTTGGATGTAATAAAATATTATTACCATACTCATGTATATATATATGTATATATATGTTCATGCACTTTATATACTATGGCACATTGACATGAGATAAAACAAAAAGAAGAGAAAAAGTCTTCCGAGGCCCCACAACATCTTTCATTGTCAATCACAAACAACAAAGATTTATAAGACAAACAACATTTCCTGTGATTATATTTTATATTATGAAATTAAATAAGAATAAAATAAATATAAATCAAACATTATTTTTTTAAAATGTTACTTCAAGGTCTCAATTAAAAAAATTTAATCACTACCTAACATTCTTTTTGTTTAAAAATATAATAAGTTTATTAAAATTTAATAAGACTTGGTCACGTAACCCATCAATACATTGATGAGTTAAATTATCAGATTTACTTAATTAAATATTATATGTTGTCAACTGCCAATACATGATACATTCACTATTAGAGGAGTTAATTTAATTATGTAATTATCATCAATTAAAGTAAATCTCACAAATTAGATGATTGGTAACCAATCAAATTAAATCCCACAAATTAAGTGATTTGTAATCAATCAAATTAAATTTCATAAATCAGGTAATTGATTAAAATTAGAATATTTGATTGACCGTTAATTATATTTAATTAAAATTAAGCTATTATTTTCAATTTCATATAGTATCAGAGCTACTATGCTCCTGACATGTTTCTTCTATTCTTTTTTTTTTCACAATTCTCCAAATTCTTTTTTAACCATAATAGCTTCCAAAAACATTTCTGCATCTTTAACTGCTCATACCATTATTCAAAATACCCAATCATCATTGGCAACACTTTCATATGCTCCATATCTTGCTTTTTTATGGCTATCGCGTGCACATTTTGTATCTCTTGAGACCAACGACACCCCCCACATGGATACTTGATAGTGGGGTACCACATCATGTTACTGTAGACTTGAATAATCTTTCATTTCAACCTCCTTATGCAAGGTCCTATGATGTTATGATCAGTGATGACTCGAGTCTTCATATTATCCATACATGTTTTACCACTCTTTTTGCCCCTACTCGTATATTTAATTTACACAATTCCTTTGCATACTAACATGAAAAATGACCTTATTTGTAACACCCAAGTGAAATAAAATTATATTTTATTATTTTTATTTTTTATTTATTTGATTTTTATGTAATTTATTTTAATTTAATGAAAAATAAAAATAATAATAATGATAAAATTGGGTAAAATATTATTTGAATTTAATTAAAATTGATTTTGGAAAAAAGGGGTGAAAATTTAGATTCTGAGGGTGTTTTTGAAAAGAAAATCGGAAACCGGGGGTCAAAACGCAATTTAAAAAAATTGTGCCACGTCAGCGGCCCGATCAACAGTCCCGGCCAACCAGGACGCGCCGCGTGGCAAGGAAACGCTGAACAGGGGACGGGCCACGTGGGCGATCCGCGTGCGCGTGATCGGACGGCCCAGATTCGTTCCCGCGCGAAACCGGGGGTCAAAACGCAATTTAAAAAAATTGTGCCACGTCAGCGGCCCGGTCAACAGTCCCGGACAACCAGGACGCGCCGCGTGGCAAGGAAACGCTGAACAGGGGACGGGCCACGTGGGCGATCCGCGTGAGCGTGATCGGACGACCTAGATTCGTTCCCGCGCGTACGGACGGCCCATATCAAATGTGCGCACGGACGGCCCAGATTGCATCGCGATGGACGGCCCATATTTAATCCTAATTAAATCGCGATCGAACGGTCCATATTTAATCTTGATGGACGGTTGAGATTAAAAGGCAAAGGGTATAAATAACCCCACCTACACCTGACTACAAAAACCCTAGCCGCCAGTGCCTCGCTAGAGAAGAAGAACCAGACGGCGGAGGAGCCGGCCGTCGCCACCTGCCGCCGCACCGGGGAAGTTTCTGACTGCCGATCGAGGTAAATTTTCTCTCCCTTGCTCGTTTTTCGATGCTGAGTCCGCCTATGACCAAATCGGAGCCAAACCACTGGCCAAACGGCCGAAAAACCCAGCCGAAGCCCAGCGGCGCCGCCGCGCCCCTCCTCGATTTTTGCCTCCGATGAGGCCCTTCCCGGCCTCCGTTCGATGCAATTTTTATGCCACTGTGATCACCGCTCTTTTCTCTACAGGTTGATCGGAGCCAAACATCAAAACGCAACTCACGCCGGAGGAGCCGCCACACCCGAGAGCACCGCCGTCGGTAAGTTTTAGTTTTTCGTGATTTTCTGGCCCACCGAGGGCCCTAGGGTTGTTTTATCGCAGGGACCGATGCAAGTGTGACCGAATTTGGCTGAAAACGGCCAACCCGAGGCGAATCACCGTTGCAAGCGGCGGCACCGTCGTCGGAGCACGGCGGAGCCGCCGTGCCGGAATTGCGATATTGGCCGAAAGGGGCCCTAGGTCTGATTTGGGATTTTTTGGGACACGTGGAGGTACCGGTAGTGCGTTTCAGTTTTCCGAAAAAAATTCAAAGAAATTAGGGACAGCCTGTAGGCGCACTGTAGAGTCGTATTCAGACTCCGAAACAAGTAAGGACCCCTCACCCTATTTCCTATCACGGTATTAAAGCTAAATAAATAATTAAACTGTACTGTGTGACCTTATAGATGCATAATTGATTAAGGCTGCTAATGTAGCCCGAGTCTGATACAGTGTTGGTCTGTTATTGTTTGATTTAATTTCCAGTATTAAATACAACATGATGTTTGATGTAATTATGTTATGGTCTCGTATGCATGAACTGTGTTTCTTTTATTATGATTTGTATTATGGTGAACCCGGTACTGTATTATCTTATTTGGTGTCAATTACTGATTTACATGTTTTGTATGATTGGATGATTGAGATTAAGGAAAAACCAAAAAGGTTATGTGAATTGATAAATGGATAATGTGGTCAGCCTGACTAGATATCATAGGAGATGGTGGACGGACCGGGTCCGTAGGGAACCCTACCGGGAACGTGGTCTCTCATACCGGACGGGGTATGGAGATCTTATGTGTTTTGGCGCCCATACCGGACGGAGTATGGGGACGACCCGTTTCACCCTCATATTGGACGGGGTATTGAGGTTCATGGTTTTGGCGCTCATACCGGACGGGGTATGGGGACGACCCTAGAATCAGGTTGTAAATGTTAATGGTTCACGTATAGAGGGGACCCCCTGAGGATCCCCAGGGATACTAGTAGGCTGGTAAAAGAGGAAATCTGTTTCCTGATGATTGAAATGTAAAGGTGTGATATATGTTGTGTTATAAAGTGTATATGATTTCATGATCCTGTTATTTTCATATGTTGTTTTTATGGATCTCGCTGAGATAAGTGGACAGTAAAGGATTTTATTATTGATAAAAGAATTTGTTATAAATTATGCTCAATTGGTCATTTTGTTTTCTACCCACCTTTACTTCCGTGGCAGTGAGATAGTGTGATGTCTTTACTGGGCTGGTGTAGCTCATTCCTTATTTAACTATTTCAGATCAGGAAGACATTATTTCCGAGCCCGTTCCGCAGGAAGACGACGAAGGGGACGCCTAAAGACTCCATAGCTATATTTATAGTTCTTATTTCGAGTATCTCTTTTAGTTAGTTTATTCTTTTATGTTTTGAGTACGTTTTAGTTACTGTGTAAGGGATGCTAATCAAAATTTTTATTACGCTTCCGCATTTAACATTTTTAATACATATATTTCATTTAAATTTCCGGGGTCGTTACATTATTTCTATCTATCAACTTTACAATACTAATAATGTTTTTATAGAATTCTTACCTATTGTCTTTCATGTGAAAGACCTTAGCACATGGATAATTCTTTTGATAGGAAACACTAAAGATGGCGTCTATGAGTGGCCAACCTCCTCTCCAAAATTGACTTATCCACTCGTTGCCTTTTTCAGCGTTGAGACCACTTCCTCTAAGTGGCACTCAAGATTAGGTCATCCATCCTCACCTATTCCTCAGTATATTATGTCAACATTTTCTTTACCTTACTCTACATCACAAAACGCTCATTGTAATGTGTGTCTAAGCAGTAATAGTCATAAACTTCCTTTTTTTTTACATCTATTGTTGTTTCATCTCATCCTTTACAAATAATATTTTCTGATGTTTGCACCTTCCTTGTTTACTCTGTTGATGATTTCAAATATTATATTATTTTTATTGATCACTTCACACGTTATGTATGGTATTACCCCTTAATAAAAAATATTATGTTTGTGATCTTTCCTCATCTTAAAGTATTAGTAAAAAATTACTTCAAATACTTTATTTTCACTCTTTACTCCAATAATGGTAGGGAATATCGAACATTAGATCAATTTGTATCCCTTTATCGAACCTCTTATCTCACCTCTCCCCTACATACACCTGAACACAATGGTCTCTTTGAACGTCGACATCAGTATTTTGTTGAAATCGATCTACCTATACTCATTCACGCCTCACTTATGCTCACATACTGAAATTATGCCTTTATAATTATTGTCTCTCATTAATCGCATGCCCACACCCACACTTTCTTTTTCTTTTCCTTATGAGTCTATGTTCTGCTTTCCACCAAACTACATAAAATTTCATATTTTGGGTTGTTTATGTTATCCATGACTTCTTCCCTATTCTAGTTACAAACTTAAGTCTCGATCCCTCCTTTGTGTGTTTGTTGGGTGCTCCTTTATCCAAAGTATCTATCTCTCTCTTAATCCTTCAATTTCTAAAATCTATACATCTCGTCATGTCAAGTTTATAAAATCTTTTTTTCCATTCAAATCCATTCAAAGTCATCTTAGGATTCCAAACCCAGAAACGCTTCCAAATTGGTTTTCATCAGCGTCATTTGTTCCTATTAAGGTTGCGCCACTCAACACGCTCTCCACAACCTTACCCCAAAGCTCAAATCCATCTTACAACCAATCTCTGGTCAACTATTTCACATCCTCCAACTATAGCGAACCCTCGAAAACTCCATGTCCTATACCTGAACCCCCACGTCCTCTCAACCAAACTTCGGTTGACCGAGCCCTACCATCCAATCGACCAGAATATTTAACTAACACCAATCATAACTCAAATAATCCACCCTCTAATTCTTTATCTCTCTCTCCAGACCCCTTTCCTCCAAACCCAACTATCAGCACGCACGTACCAAAAATAAAATTCATAAACCCATTCAAAAACTCAATCTTACTACTATTATCACCTCAAATCATCAACTTAAGCCATACACATTGACCCAAATCCTAAAAGATCCTATACGACTTTAGGCTATGTTTGAGGAATATGATGCTCTTGTGCGAAATAAAATATGGGAACTTGTCCCACCTGATTCAACACAAAGTCTTATCAATTGTAAATGGATTTTTAGAATTAAACATTTACCTGATGCCTCGGTCGGAAGGTATAAAGCTCGACTAGTTGTTAAAGGGTTCCATCAGCGTCTGGTATTGATTATCATGACACATTCAGTTCAGTTGTCAATCCTACCACTATTTGATTGGTTCTTAGTCTTGGTGTTAGCCGTAGGTGGTCTCTTCGTCAACTTAATATTAACAATGCTTTTCTATAAAGTCATCTATCTGAAGATGTTCTCATGATACAACCACCAGGTTTTGTTGAGTGTGATAATCCTGCGCAAGTTTGTAAGTTATGTAAGGCTATATATGGTCTCAAATAAGCACCACGAGCCTGGTATAATGAGTTAAGGCAAATATCTTGTCACCTATAGGTTTACAAACTCTCATGGACACACATCACTCTTTATCATCAACATTAGTTGTACTCAAATCTATCTCTTTGTGTATGTTGATGATATAATTATTACTAAAATAATGCCATTATAATTCAATAATTTATTGATATTCTTAACAAAATATTTTTTATCAAAGATCTTGGTGATCTGATTTTTTTTGTGTGTGTTGAAGTTGCTACTACTTTCACTGGTTCACTTCTCTCTCAGTGAAAGTATATCACAGATCTTCTCGCTTGCACAAATGTGACAAGAGCCAAATTTGTCACTATTCCACTTACCACTGAGCCAACACTTACAGTTTTATCTGGTTAGTACTACATTAATTGATCATTCTTAATACAAAACAATTGTTGAAAGTCTCCAATACTTGTGTTTCACTTGCCTTGAGATTACATATAATGTTAATAAGTTAACTCAATTCATACATCGACCTACTGCTGATCATTGGAATGTTGCCAAGTGTTTACTTCGCTATCTTTCTAGTACAGTTGGTTGTGGTTTTTCCTTGCACCACCATATATCTCTATCTCTTCATGCTTTCTTAGATGGTGGCTGGGTTGGTAATAAAGATGACGACACCTCCACCAATGCTTATATTGTTTACCTCAATCACGTTGCATGATTCTCTACTGAAGCTAAATATTGTTATGTTGTTGCTATAACTGTTAAGTTATGGTAGATTTGTTCTCTTGTAACTAAGTTTCATAAATATATTCCTGCTGCTCTAGTTATCTATTATGACAATATTCGTGCAACTCATCTTTGTTCCAATTCTGTTTTCCACTCACATATGAAGCATGTTGTGATTGATTATCATTTTATTTGGGATCATATTCAAAGTGGAGCTTTACTTGTCACTCATGTATCCTCAGAAGATCAATAAGTAATGTATTGACCAAACCTCTTCCATGCACTTACTTTCAAATTTTGAAGACCAATATTGGACTCTCCATAGGAGCTCCATCTAGAGGGGGCATATTAGAGGAATTAATTTAATTGAGTAATTACCATCAATCAAATTAAATTTCACTAATTAGATAATTGATAGTTAATCAAATTAATTCTTACAAATTAGGTAGTTGATAGCCAATCAAACTAAATTTCATAAATCAAGTGATTAGTTAGAATTAGAATATTTGATTGACCGTTAATTAAGATTGTACGTGTATATATACTTCATCTTTATTCAACAAGTCAATTAAACGAAATATAATTTTAACAACAACTTTCATCATTCTTTTAAAGTTGAAAGAAATATAAATTGGATGAATAAACTCTATGTCCCTCAAACATAGCATTAGTCCATACAAGGAGTCAATTGACTAGTAAAGCTTAATCATATTGTGTATATATTTTATAATTTTACTTCATCGTACAAATTTCTCGTAAAATTTTTCAATATAACATGTTTTCTAAAAGTAATTATATAGATACCCATAGGGATATATATATATATATATATATATATATATTAACATTGTTTTTTTTTTTCCAGCTTTACTTGAACTTCTAACATGCAGTTGCCTAAAAAATTGTTATAGTGTTTGATTTTAAACCTGTTTTGTTTTTATTTAACTCATCTATTTTAAGTTAATACATTAATTTACGTTAGTCAAAATTTACATACATAATTCATAATCAAAGTAAATTTATTATCTTATTAATTTAACAACTAAGGGTTTATATTTCTATATGGGAAGAAATTATAAAAATATTTTATTTGAATTGAATATAAAA
>NW_019014595.1:752779-767164 GCF_000150535.2 Carica papaya
TAAGGGATGTTAATCATAATATTTTATTTCGCTTCCACACTTACAATTTTACATATGCGTTTCCTTTTAATTTCCGGAGCCGTTACACTTCACCAGTATTTTTTGGCCAATTAACTGATCTTTTTGCTCTGATTTGGCCATAGGTGAGCTTAAAATCGAATTTCGTGTAAAAAGAGAAGTTTTTACCTTTTTTGGCGATCGGAAAGGGTTCTGGTGCGACGGCGTGTGGCGGCGGTCGGCTCCCCGGCAGCTGGATCTTCTCCGACAAGGGGTTCTGGCGGTTAGGGTTAGGGCTTGGTGCAGATGGGGGTTATTTATATTCATCCGCTTTTGATCTGGACCGTCGATCGCGTTTGATCTGAACCGTCCGATTGCGATTAAATAGGGAGTGAATCTGAGCTGTTCATCACAATCCTATATCGACCGTCCATCATGATTCTCTCTGAACTGTCCGATCGCGTTTGGGAGGGAGCGCATCCAGACCATCTGTGTGCGTGGGAACGGACCTTAGTCGTTCGATCACGGGCACGCAGATCGCCCACGTAGCCTCCCGCGTCAGCGTCTCTACCACTTGGCGCATCCTGGTTAGTCAGGACTACTGACCGAACGTCTGACGTGGCGAAACTTCCAAAACTCAAATTTTCTCCATTTTTCTCCAAAATTATTTTCAATTTAATTCTTTATCAATTTTATTTTATTTTTATTTTAAATAAAATAAAATAAATTAATAAAAATTATATTTATCTTTTGTTTAATTTAAAAAAAAAATTTGTGGGTGTTACATTTTAAGTGTTATATTTTATATTATGATGTTTATTTTTAATGTTTTATCAATTTATAATAAATGATAAACAACTATATATATATATATATATATATTCGGGAAAAGTGATAATGATTGATTAAGGTTTATATAACAACTCTTGTTCATATATGACAGTTCTTGTTCATGGCGGCCGGTTCAACATTAATAAGAAGCGTCTTTCTTGGGGGCTATAAATATTTATACATAATATAACAAGTGAGTTTAGTTTGCGGCACTTTACACCTTTGTCCTACCATTATGTAAAGCTTTTCAGCAAATGCTCTCGCCCACTTTAGAGACTTCAAATATATCCTCCGCAAATATTATTTAGTTAAAATATTGTATCTTTTTTTATATTATTATTGATGTATATTTATCATTTAATTAATAAAATATAAAAAAATTTATTAAAAAATATAATTTACTTTTATAAAATAATTTAAAACAAAATTTTTTCTTTTGAAATTTGTGAATATTCAGTAATAATAACAGTTTTATGTTGAGTTTGAATTAAATTTTAAGCGTATTCAGAATATAACTGATATAGAACTGAAATCTAAACTAAAATAATAATTATATTTTTTTACCTATTTCAAATTTAAATATTTTAATAATTCTTTATTTAACATGTAAAAGTATAAAATTTGATTTAATCATGGGCAATATATATAAATTGTGATTCTTTTCTGAATAAGTAAAATTTGAGAATTGAACAATAGTAAAATACATTTTAATAAAAGACAAGTTAAAAAGAATTTGGTAAAATTTTTGAATATAATAATTTTTTTTACCATTCTCATGTGTGTGTATATATATATATATATATATGTACATGCACTTTATATACTATGGCATATTGACATGAGATAAAACAAAAAGAAGAGAACAAGTCTTCTAAGGTCCAACAACATCTTTCATTGTCAATCACAAACAACAAAGATTCCTGTGGTTGCATTTTATATCATGGAAATAAATAAGAATAAAATAAATCTAAATCAAAAATAACTTTTTAAATGTTATTTTATTATTTTATCTCATTCTATCTATTTTAATTTTTTTTTTTAAAAATTTAATCACTATAAAATATTTTTTTTAATAGAAAATAAATTTATTGAAATTTAATCGGATTTGATCACGTAATACCACATACGTATTAGTGAATTATATGCCGTTAACTTTTAATTTATAATACACTCGTAAAACAAAATTTAAATTTTTATTTAGATAAAAAACAAATATCTTAATTATTAAACTTCTGTATTAGCTTTAAATCATTTTTTTTAGTTGATTAATATATAAATTTGAGAAATAAACTCTATAAAAATCATGAATTTGTCTCCAAAATATATCACTAATCAATACAACGAGTCAATCTACTAGTAAAGCTTATGATCATATATAAATTTTTGGTCATGCAGCCTCGAAGTTCTATATCCAATTTGCAGATCCACTCATCTTGGAGCTTTTTTCGTGGAGGGTGGCAAATAGCCTTTGGGGAATTAAGAAATTCATTAGATTAGATAAAGAATATTTTAATCATATATAAAAAGTTTATGTTATGATCGGGTTTCAT
The DNA here is from genome assembly GCF_000150535.2 of Carica papaya. The sequence continues at coordinate 755,158 of NW_019014595.1, forward strand.
ATCATAGTTAAATCACACATGTATTTTATTTAAAAATTATAAATTTAAATATAATTAAATATATAAAATTTATTTTTTAATAATATATTATGAATTAATAGTAATTGACTCATAATATTTGATTCAGTATAATATAAAAAATCAATTAAGTTAGGTTCGTTCTAATAAGTAATGATATATCTGGACTAAAAAATAATATTATGTGATGAATAACTTAAATGATCACAACAGATAAAAGAAATCCGATTTAAGTTTTTTGGAAATTAGTAGTTTGGATTAAAAGTTGTTAGGCCAATTTGTTACTGTAATTTGGGAGAACATTTTTAATGATTTATAGGAGTTATAATATATTAATTTCAATTCAGAAACATTAATATAATTAGAATTTAATATATTTTTTTATAAAATGTATATATATATTTGAAAATTCAACTAAGAATTTCCCCATTTGAACGGAAAAGGAAAAATAAATGGAGGCATAAAGTTATTGGGTTAATAACCCAAACTCCAGCCCATTTTCAGGACAATATCCGGCCTTTAGATTTCCAATTCATGTGCAGCTCAAGAAATTTGAACCATCTAAAAAAGTATTTAAAAAATAAAAAATAAATAAATTAATTAAAAGTTAAGTGAAAATTTTAATCCACTGTTACTACTTAAATAAAGTAATTTAATTGTCATGATGTATTAATTTAGTTTAGAAATGTAATAAACTCACTAAAATTTACTTCAACTTAGTTATTGCAACTTCGTTATAACAGTGAGTTAAGTACGTGAATTCACTGAATTGATAAGTTAAATATATAATTCTACTAAATTAAATATTATAAACTGATTATCACTAAAATCATATTACGCTCATAATGTTGAATTGAGTAAGATTTAAAATCGTGACTATTAAATAAAATACAAATATTTTAATTATCAAACTATAATTTCGTTAGAAATCAAAATTAGAAATGGCATTGTTGAATATATGTGGTTGGTAATTTCAAAGTTTTTTCATATTCTTAGCCCTCCTTTAATTTATGAAATGATAAAATGAGAAAAAAAAAAGTAACTGTCTAAAAAATAAAAAATTTTACATAATTCATTTGTAAAATTCACACTAATTTTTTGAGTAAAAAATGCAGTTATTTAGAAAATCATAAAATCAATATTACATCAATTTTTTAAATGTAAAATTCAAATAATATATTGTAAATTCTGTCAAATGAAAGAGAGCAAGTAGAAGAAATTCACTCTTTCAAAATTAAAGCAATTACAAACTAATGAGATTTTTCTCATCTTATTACACCAATTCAGGGGCTACATATATAATAACTCTTTACAAAGATCAATCAACCAAAATTTAATATAAAAAGAAAAAGAAAAACCCAATTACAAATTGCAGGAACATAAACATTACTTAATCATAGATTATTTTAATTTTTTAGGCTCATCATTTGTTGGGTGTTTTTATGAAACCCACATGTGATGAATTAGAAACCTTTGTAAGGGTTAGCAGATCATTAGCAATCCAGCATCTTGAAACTTCTCTGTGGTAGAAATACCCTAAACACTTGCAGTCTCTGCTACATTTCTTCTCGCAGTCAGCCTCCTTCACTTTATCTCCCTTGTTGAATTTGCTCATGAAATGGTCAACTCCTTCAATTTTGTAGTAATGGAAATCACTCGGTTTACAAGAAGCCAACTTCTTAGCCTCACAGTTCTTGCTCCAACCAAGCAACCCATTAGGGGACGGACAGGCGACACACTGGCTGTCCTCACAGACTCCGAAACTCCCACATCGTTCAGGTAATTGACACTCGGTGTCCCAGAGGAAAGAAGGCTCTCTTTTGAACATGGTGAAGGTTTCCTCCCAGGCTCCATTATCGACCTTGTTGTAAAAAGTGAAGAGCTTTACAGTCCCATCAATCCCAAGTCTGAGGAATGTAAGTGTGCTATTGTATTTGGGTCTGGCTAAGATCGGACCGCCGCCAAAACCTGTGTTGGATTCTTTTAAACTGAAGTCTAAAATCCAAGCGAAATTCTCATCTGTTTCTGGCGAGCTAGTGAGTGTTGCGTTTGCCAAGATGCCATTTTTAGAAGCAGAGATGAAAGATGATGTGAAATAGACGAGGGGATTAAACGAGTTTGGACTCTTGAAATACAAAGCTACTCTTTTGGGTTCCAACACTAGACTATAAGCTCCGTTAGCGTTGACTTTTTCTGATGCGCGGCTGACCAGTTTTGTGACACCACCGAGACGAAGAGACTGACCCACTAAGAGAGTATCAGTTGGGGAATCAAAACTCTGCCAAATGAAATTACCCTTTGAGTCGTGGAGCACCATGTTGCCATTTGAGAGCAGTTTGAAACCCACAACACCTTTGTTGGCTGTGTTGGTTTGCCAGGCGATTGTGCCATCGGCGTCGGCGAGGACAAGGTTACCGTCGGTGCCGAGAGAGAAGGTGGCGTTTTCGCCGACGGGTCGGCCTCTGTTGGCTTCCCAAACCCAACGGAACAAGGATTCTGATCGGGTGGTGGCCATTCGAAGAGCGAGAGTGTAGGCATTGGGAGTGGTGTTATAAAAAGCGAGTTGAAAGGGTGCGGTGCCAATGCTTAGAACACGGTAGTTGCCATCGTATTCGACGATGAAAGGCCCGAATTCTCCTTCGTTGACGAATCTGAAAGTTTCAGAAGGAGGAACAACAGATTGAGCAATGCAAGAAAAGGCTGATAAAAACAAAAGAAAAAGAAATGAGCCAGCCAAGGAAGAAGAAGAAGAAGAAGAAGAAGAAGAAGAAGAAGAAGAAGAAGAAGACATGTTTTGATGAGGATATGAAATGCAAGATGCAGTGAGGAGTGGATTGTGGGGGAAATGGAGTTGCAGCCATATTTATAGTGGCCAGATCCTGGATGTTTCAATACGACGACGTGTGTATAAATTATTTGTGTTGATCTATAATGTGATGCAAAATTGACCTGATCTGATATGGTCAAATTTTTTTTTATATTTTAATTTATCATCAGAAACCTGTATAACAGGCTTGACCCATAAAGCACATGGTGTCATTTTGTTGTTTTTTAAAAAAAAATTAGAAGCACGTTTTTATAAATAATTATTTATTATTTTAATTGTTTAAATAAATTTTAATTAAAAATAAATAGTTAAAAATGCTTTACCTATATAACTTTATTATAAAAAATTAAATTAATTTTTAAAAAATAATCAGCCCAATTATAATGATGAAATTTATATCTACACCATTCATTAATACGTACTGAAAAATTGAAGAATCATAAGATAATGGACAGGTGGACCGTTCAAATCAATAACCTTTAATAAAAAGTTAGGATTTTTTTTTCTGTTTTAAAATAGTTAGGTTGTTATGGTGGACAGCTGTAGGTCTTAATACATTTCAGAGATCACTTTTTCATTTTTTTTTTCTTTTTTCCTTGCATGCATAAATACACTCAAGGTCCATTTGGCATAATACACAAGAAAAAAAATTAAAAGAAACATTAAATTTAATCTCTACCCCACTGGGTTAATTTTCATGATATTAGAGTTGTGTCTGTGATAAGCACCAATTTCTCTGATTTCAATATTACACCATTATTCTATATCATTCAATGGCAAACCCTAATACAAATGTGTTGACACCCCTAAACTCAGATCAACTTGGAATGCAGCTTGTCACAACTACCATTAATGGCTCCAACTATTTGTCTTGAAGTCGACCTATGATGATTACATTAAAAGCTAAGGACAAACTTGCTTTTATTGATGGCAGATGCAAGAAGCTCGAACTTGATGCAGTAGAGTATGAATAATGGCGCAAAGCAGACATCATGGTGGTGTCCTGGATTCTCAGCTCAATGAACAAAGAGTTGGCCAATGCCTTCTTATTCACCACATCTGCAAAAAATCTGTGGGATGAAATAAAAGAAAATATGAAGAAAGTAACGGGCCTTTGCTGTATCAATTAAAGCGTGAAATAAGTTTCATTACACAGTCAAATCTTTCCATCACAGTCTATTTATAAAACTAAAAAAGCTATGGGATGAGTTGACTCACCTAAGGCCCTCACTTGCTTGCACTTGTCATGCCGCAACACAATATAATGAGATCGATAACACCAACAACTTGATTCAATTTCTAATGGGTTTTAATGACTCATATGACCATGTCAGAAACCAAATATTAATCATGGAATCCTTACATGCTGTGAATAAGGTTTATTCCATGGCAATTAGTGTTGAGAAATAAAGAAAAGTACACGATATCAACTTACCTGAAGGGATGCCCGCTGCATTTTATACCAACCTGAAAGACAATCCAAAACTCTCGAATTGAAAAAAAAAAAAGATAGCAGAATATGTATTTACTGCAAAAACACAAGGCACACAAGGGACACATGGTTCAAGCTCCATGGCTACCCAGATTGGTTTGCAGTAGCAAATAATGTCCCTGATGACACTAAAACTGAAGCATTCAACGCAAATTGGGGCACAAAAATAGCCACATTCATACAAAAAGAAATCAAAAAGTATATGAAGAATTAAGGAGCAAACATAGTAGAATCAGCAGGATGCGTGGGCTACTCTAGCCCCACTAGTAAGCAACCTAAATGTTATTTTTTACATATCTCCGATGATACAGTTACCTGGGTAATAAATACAGGTGCTATATCACATATATGCCAAGATTTTAATATACTTTTGAAACCCGTAAAGCTAGAACCTATAATACCTGTCTCACTACCAGATGGAACCACAAGTCACTCAACCCACAAAGGAACCGTGAGGTTGTGTAATAATCTGATACTACAGGATGTCCTTTATATACCAAAGTTTGTTTGTAACCTGATTTATGTTAGAAAACTAACCCAAGCATCAAATACCTATATTTCCTTTTATCTCAACTATTATTTTGTGCAAGATTTGACAACTAATAAAATATTGAGGAAGGAAACAATAATGGAGAGCCTGTACACCCTGAGTAAAGACACAGATCCCGATAAAATATACACCAGCCACACCCAAGAAAACAACGTACAACTATGGCATAAAAGATTTGGTCACACATCTATAAAAAAATGACTTACATTCCTAGCCTAAAGTTATCAAACAGTGTAGCTTCCCATATTTGTGAAATATGCCCCTTGGCAAAACAAAAATGCTTATCTTTCCCTAAAAGCTCCATTAACACTAATGACATTTTCAGTTTGTTAAATGTTGATCTTTGGGGACCATACCCTATTAATTCTGCTTCCGGTACATCATATTTTTTAACTATAATAAATGATTTTTCACAAACTATATGGACTTACTTATTAAAAGAGAAAATAAGTGTACCGAGCATCATAAAATATTTTTGCAATTTGATACAAAACCAATTTAAAAAAACAATCAAAATTATAAAAACAAACAATGGCACTGGGTTCATGAACACCTCATGCAAAAATATTTTTCAAAAAATGGGCATCATGCATCAAACAACCTGTGCATACACACTACAACAAAATGATGGGGTAGAAGGGAAACATAAACATCTACTGCAAGTTGTTAGGGCACTGATGTTTGAATCAAAGTTACCAAAATATTTTTTGGACAGCTATATTCACAGCCACACACATAATAAATATTAAGGCAAGTTCTGTTTTAAAGTGGAAAACTCCCTATGAGGTTCTGCATAAAAAATAACTAGAGTACTCAAGCTTAAGAGTTTTCGGTTGCCTATGTTTTGCTATCAATATTAACCCTCAATAAAACAAATTCGATCCTAGGGTTTTAAAATGTATTTTCTTAGGGTATGCACCCAATGCTAAGATTTATAAACTATATGACCTATCAAATAGAAAAACGGTTTTGTTAAGAGATGTCATATTTCATGAACATGTCTACCCATATCAAACACAATACTGTCAACTAGATTATCATGACACACCATTACCAGTACCAAACATCGACACACCAAACATACGCGAAAGCCAGTTACAAATTAGAGAAGAAATGTCGTCACCAGACATAAACCCCCAAGAGCCCGAAACAAAGAGAAGCACCGGAGTGAGAAGCAGGCCCACCTAGATAGAAGACTTTGTTGCCCATGTCATTTAATAACTTGTGCTCGAATCTCTCTTCCTTATGTCCACATCACCTACATATAATCATGGTTATGTTAATTTCATTACACAAGTGCCTATTATAAAGGAACCAAAATCATACAGAGATGCTAGAGATGCTAAAGAAGACAACAACTGGGTTGAGGCCATGCAGGCCGAACTGTCCACAGTAGAAGATAACAATACTTGGGAATTAATTGTACTACCTAAAGGGAAGAAAGTGATTAATTCTAAATGGGTGTATAGAATAAAATACAATGCTGACGGTTCAGTTGACAAATATAAAGTAAGGTTCGTTGCTAATGGCTACAATCAAGAGTTTGGCATAGACTATCATGATAGTTTCTTACCGATGGCCAAGATGGTCACGGTTCGATTACTTCTTGCTGTAGCAGCCGCAAATGACTGACCAGTGTACCAATTAGATATCAACAACACATATTTACATGGGTTTGTGGAAGAAGAACTATACCTAAAATCCTCAGAGGGCTACTCTAAGGCTAGTGAAGGGCAAGTCTACCATTTGACTAAGAGCTTATATGGCCTAAAGTAAGCTGGACGCCAATGGAACAAGAAGCTCACCTCAAGGCTCTAGTCTATCAGAATCACAAAATCAGAAGCCGATCACTGCCTATTAACAACAGGAACAAAAGAAAACTATGTTGTAGTCGTAGTATATGTGGATGACTTACTCATTACAGGTTCTGATGACAAAGAAATCCGTAAAGTTAAGAGCGCCCTGGATGAAGCCTTCATAGTAAAAGACTTTAGACAAGCAAAATACTTCATTGGGGTCTAAATAGTCAGATCAAAAGAAGGGATCTATATCAACTAAAGGAACTATATCAAAGACATTTTACAAGATACAGGGATGGAAGACGCGAAAGGAAGCCATGTTCCTTTGCTTTCCGGACTAAAGCTAAATGTAGAAGAATGAAAAATCTTACTTGATCTAGAGAGATACAGGCATCTAATCGGTCACTTGCTCTACCTCAACTTTACCAAACCTGACATAACATACTCCACCCAACATCTAAGTTAGTTCATGCAACAGCCTAGACGACCATATCTCGACGCTGCACTACATGTTGTCAAGTACCTAAAACAATATTCAGAACAAGGTATTTTCTTCCCAATAAGGAATGACTTTAAAGTCCAAGCCCTTTTTGACTCGGACTAGGCATTATGCCCGATGACCCGCAAATCCCTCATGGTTTTTTGCATCATTCCCGGGCCGACATTAATCTCCTGAAAAATAAAGAAGCAAACAACAGTGAGCAAGCCTTCCGCATAAGCTGGGTATAGAAGTATGTCATCTACAATGTGCGAAGTTCAATAGATAACTTATCTCATTCGAGACTTCCAATAATACCTCATCTACCCCTAATACTGAACTGTGACAACATAGTCATCGAGCACATTGCAGCAGACTGGCCTTTCATGAACGAATGAAGCATCTTGATATCGATCGTCACATAGTCCGCAATCAGGTACAAAAAGGTTTCGTCAAGACAAAACACATTACCTCGAGAGAACAACTCGCCGATCTGCTCACCAAACCCTTAGGAACTTCAGCACATCACCGACTTCTGTTCAAGATGAAACACCTGCAATAAAATAACACAAACAGATAAGAAGCAATGAGGAGCTCGAAGAGTCAGAAAGTAAATGAGCTTCATCTTAAGGGGTGGGTGAAAAATTGAAGAATCATAAGATAATAGACATGTGGATCGTCCAGGTCAATAACCTAAAATGAAGAGTCATGATTTTTTTATATTTTAAAGTGGTTAAGTTGTTATGGTGGACAACTGTAGGTCTCAGTACATTTTCGTTTTTCTCTTTTTTCCCTGTATGTATAAATACACTCAAGGTTCATTTTGCACACTACACAAGAAAGGAAATTAAAGAAAATATTAAATTTAATCTCTACCCGATTGGGTTTCTTTTCACATGCAAACAGATTTATTTAATTATTTATATTTTGTCATTATATAGACTTTTCTTTCACCGTAATTTCATAATGATCATGTTACTCTTTTCAAATTTATTGTTTTCTTACTGTTTTAATGGATAAACATGTATATACACTGTTTAAAGTAATTTAGAAAATCATATATAGAAGTATATAAATAATAAAAATCATAAAGATAGAAAATAATGTTAAAAATAAAATAGAAAATAGATAAAGGAATTGATTTCAAATTTTTATTTAAGAATTTTGAATTTGTAATGTTATAATATTAGAATTAATTGAACGACAATTCTATTCAGTTTAGGATTTTTTTTATTCTCTTACTTTTAATTTAGAAAAATATTTCAGAAAAATAGGAAGAAAGGCAAAATGCTATTTAAAATTGATAATAATTTCAATAACTTAGATTATCATATAAGTGATTAAATAAATACAAAATTTTATTAATAATATAATTATTGAAATTCGGTAGCTTTCTCATCTAAGATAAGAGGATCACGTCGTTTTTTTACGAATAACTTAATATACTATTTGTTTTTAATATTTATGAACCAATTTTATTATCAAAAATTAAAGAACGTAAATATTTATTTTTATATTTAAATTTTTTTCAAAAATATAAATTTTGTTTTTATCAAAAATTGGATCTATAGAGTTTGTAGGTAGAAATTGTTTTATATATATATATAAATTTTCTCATATAACTATAAAAATAATTCATTCCCTTATCCTTGTATGTACCACCATTATCATATCCAAACATGTTTGACCCTACCATTATCCAGAGTAGGTGCATGTCACAAATTCATCACATGCTTTTTATTTTTTATTATTTTATTATTTGGAATAACTTTAATAATTTTCTAACATTATTTCACCCATTCTATAATCATACTTTAATAATTTCATTATTTTATTTTTTGATATAATCCAAAAGTTAAAAGAGTGTTTTAAATATTAATATAAATATTCATATACTTTTAACTTTATATATATATATATACATATATAAATCCACCGAGCACAATCATACACCTACCAATCAAATGTTTCTTCTTCATTCGTTAGATTCTCTGTTTCTTTTTTCTCTAACTTACATATTGTTTATAAAACTTCCTAGGATATATGCTGTTAGTGATTATATTTTATATTATGATATATATGTTTAAGTGATAAAAAATTATATGTATGTATATATTCCATAAAGGGAATATGATCGATTAAGGTTTGTATAATAGCTCTTGTTCATGTATAACAGCTCACATTCGTGAATGACAGCTCTTGTTCATGGCCGCCGGTTCACCATTAACAAAAGGAGTCTTTCTTGGGGGCTATATATAGATATTTATACATCTAAACATACATAATATATATATATATATATATACACATATAACAAGTGGGCTAGTTGGTTCCCAGTGCTTTAACAGCTTTTCCTACCATTATGTAAAGCTTCGGCAAATGCTCTGCCTTTGTGATTCTTGTTTATAGATATTCATTATAGAACATTGTGAATTTTTTTTTAGTTCTATTTTTTGGTATCTTATCATTAAGATATTAATATGCATATGTTTGTTTCATTAATAAAATATATAAATAATATCATATTTTAAGTTTGGAATCTCTTCATTTGAAATTTGTGAAAATTTTGTAACAATAATTTTATTTTAAAGATTAAATTTTAAATCTATGTATAAAATCTGAATAAAAATATAACAAAAATTTAAATAAAAATAATAACCAATTTTTTTTAATCTAATTTAAAATAGAATTTTTTTTATTTAATTTATGATTCTTTACTTAATAGATAAGAATATAAAATCTACGATTATTTAATTAAAGAAAATAGAAACTTTGATTAAATTGTGCTCAAAATATGTAAATTATGGTTGTTTTCTAGAAGATTTGAGAATTGTACAAGAATAAAATATATTTTAATAAAACACAATGTTAAAAAGACTTTAGTAAAAGCTTTGGAATATAGTAATAATATTATTACATTCTCATTCATATACATCTATATGTATATATATATATATATATATATATATATATATATATATATATACTGGGGCATATTAGCATGAGATAAAACAAAAGAAGAGGAGAAAAGTCTTCAAAGGCCCAATAAACATCTTTCATTGTCAACGACAAACAACAAACAACAAAGATTACACAAAGACAAACAACATTTCCCGTGGGGAATTGAAACTTACAATGCTTTTATTTGCTTATTACTATTAATCCCACATTTAAAGATAAATTTTAAAAAAGCTTAGACCCAAAAAAATATTAAAAAAAAAACAAATACAGAGTATAGTTTATACCAATAAATTCCCATCTTTTTCTATATATATATATATATATATATTAAATTCTTCTACTTATTTGGTACCTTAATGTAACCCAAATGAGTAGAGTTAGAGACCTTATCAAGGGTAAGCAAATCATAAGCAATCCAACACTTCGAACTCTGTCCATGGTAAAAATACCCCAAACACTTGCAATCTTTACTGCATTTCTTTCCACACTCATCCTCTTTCAATCTTTGTCCATCATTATACTTGCTCATAAAATGATCAACCCCTTCAATTTTATAGTAATGAAAATCATTAACCTTGCAAGAATTTACCTTCTTAGCTTCACAATTCTTGCTCCAACCCAAAAACCCACTTGGAGATGGACAAGCAACACATTGATTCTCTTCACAAATCCCAAATTTACCACACCTCTCTGGTAATTGACACTCTGTTTCCCACAATGAATCTTTAGAAAATAGAGTAAAAGTCTCCTCCCATGCTCCCCAATCCACATTATCATCAAAAGTGAAGATTCTAAGGTTTCCATCAATCCCAAGCCTCAAAAATGATAATGTGGTATTGTATTTAGGCCTACTTAATATGACATTTCCACTAGTATCAGATTTCGCTACACGAAAATTTAGAGTCAAAGTGTAAGCATGGTTTGCATCAAACTCAGGAGAAGAATCAAAAGTCACATTATCTAAATACCCTTTTTTGAAACTAAACCATTGGGCCAATGAGGAGTAGAGAAGTGGGTTAGGAGAGTTTGGACTCTTGAAGTACATTGCCAATCTTTTGGGCTCCATCACTAAACTATATGGCCCATCTATATTGCTCGTCTCAGAAGCTCGACTCACAAGCTTAATGGAACCTCCAACGCGAAAAGATTGACCAACCAAGAGGGTATCAGTTGGGTAATCAAAACTTTGCCAAATGAATTTGGCCTTTGCATCATAAAGCACAATGTTGCCATTTGAGAGGATTTTGTAACCAACAACACCTTTGTTGGCAGTGTTTGTTTGCCAAGCAATTTTGCCATTTGCATGAGCAAGGACAAGATTACCATTAGGACCAAAGGTGAGGGTAGCATTTTCACCAACAGGGTTGCCCCTGTTGGCTTCCCACACCCAGCGCCTGAGTGACTCGGACCGCCGAGTGCCCAAACGAAGGGCTAGTGTGAATGCATTAGGTGTAGTGTTATAGAAACATAACTGAAATGGTTGATTGGAACGTGGTAAAGCACGATAGTCTGCACCATATTCGTGTATGTACGGACCAAATTCTCCTTGGTTGACATACTTGAATGTTTCTGAAGATGGGACTATGGATTCAACAATTGAAAAGAGGAGAGAAATAATGAAGAGAGAAAATAAGGACATGGCTATAGAAGAAGAAGAAGAAGGCATGTGAGTCAAGTGTTTTTGTGCTTTGATCTACCAATTATACATCTATATTTATACTATGTAAAAAATTATTGATGAAATTAATTTAGAATATTTTGCCTCATGTTTTCAGAAACAATCATATCATCTTTGATTTCGTTTTTCTAATATTACAAGCACAACGTTAAACAGGGTGACAATGATTCTAGCCAAGTCAATTCTACTCGTTTGATCATTTTA